>JAEBDU010012773.1:414214-441397 GCA_016802625.1 Heliconius numata
TGCATTAAGCATTAACAAAACGTTGCAAGTGACGTCAAGCTGACAGCTAACTAGATGTTATTTTCTGTATGACATTTGTTTTGCTCGCGCGGCTGTATTCGGAGAAAGAAATATAACAAACGAAAGTGAAGTAGATAAAAACTAATTTATCCCGTTACAATTTGTGATGTGAAGCCTGTCGAGATAACCAAGCGACAATGGGTTTTAGAACAATCGATATTATAACAGTTATAATATTAAATATTATACATTACGCGTATACGGGTAAGTACCTACAATTATTTAATTGAATCAATTCGTTCAGGACGTGCACGTATATGAGAGTACTTTATTCTTTTTAACAGAGAACATCCTGTTCTGCAATGTGACCAAACTGTCGAATAGTTGCCCGGGAGACAATTACATTTGTAAGGAAGAAACACATCGTTGTGAATGTGTGGAGGGATATGCTAACGATGGGGATGATTGTATACCTATTGGTTCATACGCCTCCAGTCACGACGCTACAGCAGCTGTAGTATCAATATTTACTATAGCTCTTGTGGTATTCGGTCTAGTTCTAGTTATAAGGAAGTATAATCTAGTTGAATATGTTCGACAGAAAATTAATTTACGTAGAAACAATGATATAATGTATGAGGATGTTATGATTGGTCAGGACGATCCCCCATTAGTCCCATAGTTGCTTAACAAATGTTATTTATTGATATAATAATATGTTATGTGCTTAGATAATTGTTAAAACATCATACATTTTATTGATCAAACTTGTATTGTATTTAATTTATTCCAAAGTTTTCCTGCTCGGATATAATGTTATTTTTTAAATATAGCTTTTCTAAAGTAAACTTATATAAATTCTGTTACGTGTTTACCTTATATTATGTTCATGAAAATTTATAAAATTGTATATAAATATAGTTCTTACTGTAGTTAAAATGTATTAAGCATTTTTTTTCTCAATTTAATTATAATCATTTTAAATTTGGATATAAATACAGATATAAGATTCAGATATACTGAATCAGATTTAGTTTCAGTTACAGGTATAAAATTATTTTAAATTATCTATAACTTTCAAATAATTTTGGTTATGGATATAGTTTTTTGAAGATTTTACATTTAAAAAAATCTGTTATTAACAATTTGTGATATTTGTTGTTTATCTTTATCTAATAACAAAAGTACTTCCTTCATACATAAGTAGTGTGTCGGCTTGGTCAAGCCAAATCAAATGCCAGTCATAAAATTGCATTGGTGCTCCACCAATATCCAATATCTATCCAGACTATGGCTATAGATATTTTTTTACTTTGGATATACAATAGTTACTGTTGCCGAGCACTGTAATATACTCAATAGTAATGTTCCATAATAAATTGATTATACATATTTTCTGCAAATTAAACACGATAAGATAGTCACTATTGTTTATTGCGTACACTACTTTTATTTTTAATCATTCTTGTCAATAATGAATGTCATCGAAGTTGGCCTTTAAGTACTTTTGTGATAAATATAATATTTTAATCGCATTATGTTAATGTTTGAGGTTGCTGAATGTGATGGTTATGAGTTCCATTCCTATTTGGGGAAATGTATTATATTCACTTCCCAACTCTGGTAACAAAGTGGGTTCATGCATTTTTAAATTTGTTTTCTTTTATTTATTTTGAAAATTTCTTTTACAAATAAATATTTAAAGTATATATGTGTAATAAGAATATCTTTTCTATTTAAATAAGAAATATTAATTTAAAAAAATTGGAAATTATTCTGTGTCTACAAGTAAGGTTTTTGTTATAACTTTAGATTTTTTTAGGTTTTTTTATATTAATTATCCACATAATGAGCTCAATTTCACCAAAGACTGAAACAAAGCTGTATTGTATTTAATCTCTTGTGACATTGATTAATGATATATTTTTAAAAAATACTAACAAAACAATGCTAAGGTGAAATAGAAAACATTTTAACATAATAGAAAGTAAATTTTGTAACAACATAAATAATGATAATAAAGGCAGCCGTGGCGCAAATGCACAAAGGGGGTGTGTTTGTTACACGAAGGTTGTGGGTTTGATCCTCGATCACGGGAATTAATTATTATTTAACATTATTTTGCAAACTGTGCAACCAAGGTAAAAAAATCAGTGTTGAGTTTCGGCACAGGAAAAAGAGAAATGAAGTGTCTTAATACTAGGTTCCTCTGCCCACCCTGCTGTATCTACAGCGTGATGCTGACTTTTTTATTTCTAAATATAATTAATTAAAGCTATGGTTTTTACTTTATAATTAATGATATATATTGTTTTCATACAATTTTAAGATTGTGATTTCTGAGCAGCTCTTATTTTATTTAAGAACTAGCGGACGCGCGCAGCTTCGCTTGCGTATTTAGGGGTGAATTCTAATAACCCATGAAACATGTGTTCAATGAAATATTTTTAAGAGTCTAAATTTCAAATTTTATAAAAATCGGGGGCGATTTAAAGATTTTTCCATACAAACTTTCAACCCCTTATTTGCACCCTTAGGGGGTGAATTCTAGAAAACCATGAAACATATGTTTAATTATATACGTTTAAGAGTCTGAATTTGAAATTTTATAAAAATTGGTGACGATTTAAAAAAAAACCTATACAAACTTTCAACCCCTTATTTGCACCCTTAAGAGGAGAATTCTAGAAAACGATGAAACACGTGTTCAATTGAATACTTTCAAAAATCTAAATTTTAAATTTTATAAAAATCGGTGCCGATTTAAATTTTTTTCCATACAAACTTTCCACCTCTATTTCACCCCTTTAGGGTTAAAATTTTCCAAAATCCCTTCTTAGTGGATGTCCAGATTACGAAAGTAAACATCTGTCCAAATTTCACATTTCCACCATCAGCGGTTACGGCTGTGCGTGCGTCTTACCTCAGTCAGTGAGGACAAGTCCTTTTATATATATAGATAAATGACGTTATATTCGATTTCTTACATTATAAATAAGATTTTAAATGAGATAGTGAAATTCATAGATTTTTTAAGAATGTAACAAATGTGAATAAATAATAATGTTACTTTTAAAGTTGGCACAACATTGAAACAAAAAAATCGTGCTTAATTTTGTACTAAAAATTAAAATTGTAGAACATTTATTAATTATTATTAAATATAATAAATAATAATTGATTGTAAGTTTGAGGCTGTTGTAGCTCAGTGGCAGGTGTGATTGTAAACGCTATGGTTGTGGGTCGATTCTCACTCACGGGAATGATATATTTAATATTTTCATTTCCTTGCTCTAGTAACGAGGCAAAGCGGGGCGTTGAGTTTCGCCGATCGACAAACTATGCCTCGACAATTTGGCGGGAAGTGGAGAACAAAAGTATCTTAATAAGTCACTTCGTAAACTAGGTTTTCATGTCCCCTCTGCCTACCCTATGTGCGGGATAAAGCGTGAAGCTACTCGCACTTTATCAAAAAATGCCGTTTGATTTTTATGGGACATCTTACCTCTGTATTGTATTTTTATTATTATTATTTTTAATAAAATAGTTGCGGAACAGAAAAACAAAAAGACATACTAAAATAAAGTTTTATTTAATTTAAGATTTTAAATAAAGAGGTAAGTTATTCTTACATTTTTAATACTTTTTTCAAATATTAAGACTAAAAATAAATAGCAAAATGTATATAAATAACAATTTATTTTAATAATTAATCTAGTACATAATACCTAAACTTACTTTATTCCATATAACATTAAAAACAATCATGCCGCCATTTTATTGCTTTTTTATTAGTAGTAGTATTAAATGTTTGGATGCCTTGCTTAGCCTATTTTATACATTTATAAGCAATGCATTTTACCTTTAAATATATTTGTTCATTTATACATTTCATTTATGATTTTTTTATGTATGCTCCAGGGTGGATCACCTCCAGGGTGTTTCCGAAGATTATTATGGCTGCCTTAATTGGTTTCTGGCGGTTTAGATTGCATTGGATGGTGGTTGTGACTGGTTGAGATCTCATCTCACCTTCCCTCCTACGTACGGCTCTTGGACAAGTGCGACTGAGATACCTTCCTCTACCGCTATTTTGTATATTTCCGCTATCGCCAGTTTGGAGCGTTGTAGATTTGCTTGAACGAACCTAAGTTCGCTCCCGGTCCCTCTGCGTACCTCTCAAGCGCTGCGTGCTGAAGTGATTGGGGGGCCTTTAGCAATACTAAAGCCTGGAGCGTGCTATGCCATCCCATTTTTGTCTTTCTGGGCACTCGGAGCTATAGGCTGTTCTGCGGTTTCTCGGCAAACCTTCCCCGCGTGGTCCTCTCCGCAGTAGCTGCATAGTTCTGTTCCGGCTTTGCAGAGGGTCCGGGAGCGCCCGAAGCCGAGACATTTGGCACATTGCACTAGTGGGGATTGATCCTCCACCGTGCACTTGCCAAAGCCTATGTAGATATTCTCGGTCTCGGTGTATCGCTTGTATATAACTAGGAACACCTGGAGTACGGGATGGCATTCGTGGGGGTTCCGGGCGCGCTTCCTGTAGCGAACCCGTATCCTCATCCGCCTCTTGGATGTTTTCAAGTAAGTGTTTGCTCTGGGATCTGGTGTATACCACCAGTTCCTCGTTTGTGAGGCAGCTGAGGACTCCCCTCACGCACACTAACGGGTCTTGATTGGTGGGCTCTTTTATTGTAAGGGTTTGTGATTTTTGGTTGTCTTTTTGTTTGTCGCAGTTCGCGAGGTCCGTTACTCCCTTCTTGATGGTGGCCAAGGTCTCTTTTACCTCTTTGACTGCGATCTCTATCGACAGTCTCGGAGGAGTGCTGTCACGGTGCCGCGTATCTCTAATGGTTCGCACCTCAGAGGACATTATCTCTAGTTTTTCGTTTATTTCACATATTTCTGGTGTTATATCTTTCATCTCGCTCACTCCTCGGTGTCGTTGTCTTTGTTGGGAGCTTGTGTCTCTGATGATCTGTGCAGATTTTCCGATGAGATGAGAGATTTTCGGAGATGACAGGTGGCTTTCTATCCTCTTTGTGGCTTGTTATAGTTCCTCCCACTGAGTAAAAGGGGTCGCCTCTGCGCTTGTCTGTGTCCCGGCAAGCTCCCAGATGACTTTTGACAGTGATGAGTGTGCCTCTTTTATTTCCGCTATCTCCCTGAATGGTTGTTCGGTCTCGTAGCCCAGCCAGCTTCTTATGGCTTGGGCCTCCTTCAGGTTTTCTGTTATTTCTTTCCTGGTACCACTTAGTTCCGACACCAGCTTCTGGCTGATTTAAGCAGGGGGAGCTAAGCAGGGTTACATGGCGGTAGCCTCCTGGGTTCTTGCCCGGTTTCGGAATCATGATGACCAGGCATTTTTTCCACGCCCAGGGGAAATATCCCAGGCGCAGAATGGCATTAGAAAGCCTGGTCAGGGCGGCTTTTGTCCGGAACGGCAGATGTCTAAGGGTCCCATTGGTGATGCCGTCACGTCCTGGGGCCTTCTTCGCTTTCAATTTGCCAATGGCCTTTTTCTGCTGTCGGTGAAAAGAACGGCGGAGGCGGGAGAGGTAGGACCGGTTCAGTTAGCTTCTGATGATAGACGGGACGGAGACTGGGGTCCGATTTGAACTGAGTGGCCAGGTAAGGATGTCGGCTCTCTCCATATGATCATACCGGAGAGAACCGTCGGGGTGAAATAACGGCCTCATCGGTGGTTTCCTCTTGGTGAGTGGGCGACAGAGCCGATTGAGCGACGGCTGGTCAGTGCTGGCCTCACTGATGCGAGCCTGCCAACTATCTGCGGCGCCGTTATCTAGCTCTGTTTTAATATGTTTTAATTTGCTCGCTGGCTCTCGTGTCCTCTGCCACTCGGAACGCGTCCTTCGCTAGCGCTCGAGCAGCAGTGTAATCTTGCGCGGGATTGGTGGCAGTCCTCTAGAAATCGAGAAGGACTGCGGCAAAGCTTCCCGCATGGCGTCGTGGATAAAGGACGTCAGGTTTTCCTCAAGCCGGTCGATATTCTCTGCGTTGTCTAGTGGTTCCATTAAGGACAGATGATCGGACCCGAAGGCGTCGGGAAGGGCTTCAAGTTGGTTGTTATCCAGACCCCGGTACACTACGAGGTCAATTGCGTTGGGTAAATGGTTGCAGTTGTGTGAGTAGTGGGTCGGTTGAGGTCGGTGTGATTGGTCAGCGTCAGGGGGTGAGTGGCAGCCGTCAGCCGTAATCTAGTATTACGGCTGACGGCTGTTGAACTGTAGCTGCGGCTTCCTTCCATTCTTTGCCTTTTCCTTCTTTCTTCTTCCTTTTCCTCCAGGACGGGCTCCTGTCACCTTTTTCTGTTGGAGGGTTTGCGGGTGCCATAAGCGACGACGCCTGGAATGGCACTGCGCCGGGCCCTTCTTACTTCTCCAGGCCTCTACCTTAACTCCCGGCATGTAAAGGAGTTCAGTCACTCCATAGATACAAGTTTACAGTCTACAGGGTACAAGTCCCGGGGTATTTGTCAGGATGGGAAAGAACATTGATTGGACGGACATATTCCGTCTGGAAGCCGAGTTCTCCTAGTAATTTTTTTTACATAAGTTTCATTTTTATTTTCAATATAATTGATAGGAAAAAAGGAAAATCTTTATTACAATAACTTATAAAAAAGGGTATGATTGGTATTCTTTTTTTATATGGAAAATTGTCTTACCTAAAAATATCGTAACACTCAGAATAAAAGTGGTCTAACTCAAAAATTTACGATTCATAAGAAATAACTAATGACATTGCAGTAGGATAGTGGCTGTCGTTAAAAGTGATGGTTGTGGGTTTGATCTCCACTCGGGAGATTGATTAGATTAGCAAAACAGAAAATCTTGAATTATTAGTTAGATCACTTTTTTTAAGAGTGTGATGAGATGCACAATATATTATGTTAACCAATTTGTATGTAACAATCGTAATATTGAAATATTGTAAATCTAAGTAAATAATATAACGATATGTATGCTAAATAAATACTCTGTGATATCTATATGTTTTTAATTATATATTTTATAGCAATTCAACCTACCTACTTAGGTACATATTGTCGTGCATAATTACAATTCTGCAAATTAATACTAATAATATTCGAAAATAAACGGAAAAAGGAGAATGATATGAGAATTTTAAAAGTAAGTCCGAAATGTTTAAAATTTTTATATATAACATTGTATCCGTATCCCATTTTCCAACCAATTTAGATGCCACAACTGCTATTTTATTAGGTCTACTTATAAAACGAAAAATATATCACTTGCTAATGCTATATTTTATTTTCATTACTTTAAGCAATAAAACTTCTTATAATAGGCATAATGTGAAACGTAGTAAGATATTTAACTAAATTACTAAAGATTAGGACTAATGCAGTCCCAGCTCGTGGCCCTTCGTATAGCACTGTAAAAAATATTTTTAATAATTAAGTTTCATCAAAAAACAAAAACTAATATTTTTGGGATATATGTTTGTGTGTTTTTAATAAATAGACTTTATACATCATGTATTCGTATTTCGGGCATTCTATATAATATATTATTAGTTATAGCATTCGTTTTTGGGTGAAGCAATAACTTTTAAACGCGCTTTGCCTCGACACCAGAGCGAAGAAATGAAAATATAAATTTAAATAAATATTTAACTTCCTCGAGTGGGAATCGAATCCCCAACCACTCGCGTTTACAGACACACTTTGTGGCCCCTGCGCCACTCGTACATTAACATTACACTACTTACAATTTACATAATCCAAATTATAAGTATAATGCGTAACTTACTGCGTATATATAAATTTGAGTGTATGTGTGTATGTACGAACCTCTAAACACATTATAACACGCGACGCTGCCGTACAAGAGCGCGGCGCACTGCTGCGGGCCGCGAGCGTCGCGCGCCCACACTAGTGCGGGCAGCGCGCTCAGTGAATGCGCGTATGCGAGGGAGTGGGACTTTGTCAACATTTGGAGACCTACTATAATAAAAGAAAACGCTAAATTATACTAATATAAATTATATATAGATATGAGGCCAATCGTGGCGCAGGAGCACTAAGTGTGAGCGTGACCGGTTGTGGGTTCGATCCCCACTCGAGGAAATGAAATATTTATTTAAAATGTATGTTTCTATTTTTTCGCTCCGGTGTCGAGACGAAGGGCGGCGTTGAGTTCCGCCACTCAACACGCAATGCCTCCAAAATGCGGCGGAAAGTGGGGAACGAAGGTTCTTAACACTAGGTTCCCTCTGTCTACTCTGCTTTGTACAGGATAATGTATGCTTCATTTATTGAAATAAAGAAATAGTAATCTTAGGGAGCAAGCTTATTGTTCTGACACTAAGTTTCCAGGTTACATCTGCCTGTGTGTGCTAAGGCTTATATAATTTTTTATAAAGTTAAAAAATATTATTAATTAATTAATTTTTAAATACCTTTGGTCTTAGATGTATGAAATGTGAGTAAAGTCATCATAAAATGGGATACAAATATGAACATAACAATGCCTGGAAACAAAAAAAACATACAAATTAACAAAAAAAAGGAAGTATAATCAAAGTCTGTACATTTTATATATTTTGAGGTACTAGAGTAGTCTGACAGAAAAATAATATGTTTTAGGAATTATAAAAGTATTAAAGGACTCATTTAAATTATTTCTGAAATATCATTATTGCTCTAGTCAATTCAATTCATATTATGGTAAAATTAAATTCTTTAATTCAAAGCGCGGCGTTGATTTCCGCCACTTACGCTATGCCTCCTAAATTCGGGGGAAATGATGCAGGATACAGTGTGAAGCTAAAAATAATATTTGAAGTGCAAAACTATATAATAAATATTAAAGGCAAAAAAAAATAAGAAAAATAAAATCATTGTACAAAATAAGAAAACATAAAGCATACCAGAAAAAGTAGATAGAAATTGCACATAAAAATCCTTTTCCCATATAAAAAGATCTACCGAATCCCTCTCTGGTTGATTCCATCCTTTACAATAAACATTCCAAGATTCAGGTAATGTTATATTTATCGGCAATGTACTGAAATATTTAAAAAAAAACATCGCTTTAAGTAAGTTAATTGTTATAAACTAAGCATTTTTTTTAAGCTAGATTCTGTATTCTTTACATAGCAGTGTAGGCAGACGGTCCCTGGGAACCTTGTGTTAAGACATCTTGTAGCCCACTAAAACACTTCTATTCCCCATTTCCCGCAAAATTTTTGGAGCTTTGCATGTTGAAGGACAAAACTTGATGCCTCATTAACCAGAATGAGGAAATGAAAACAATAAATATTTCATTACTTCGAGTGGGAAATGTTTACATTATTACAGCTTATTTAAATTTCACAGTTGCAGTTATAGTATATAAGGCTCAAATGACATATAAATTATACTTACATGAGAGTTTCATTATAATATGTATTATTACTAACAGTTATATTACATATAGTATTAATGGTCATGTTAAATAAGCTATCATTTCTCCACATTGAAAATGTTTCCAACATTAACAATATTATAAACAATTTCCAATATGACTGAAAAAAGAAAAATATTAATATAAATATTTTAATAGCAAGATCTTTGATTTTTACAATTTTTAGAAACATTTAATTTAAATGATTGCTAATAATAAAACATTATTATTATTATAACTAAACTGTACATACTAACTTTAAATTCTGTATTATAAATAACATGTCTTTGGGCTTCTTTAGACATTAGAACTAAATCTATCATCACTATAACAGGATCATATTCTATATATTTATCTACTACTCCTTTGCATCTTTCCTGAAAAATAAATTAAAATTATATAGGTAATTAAAATATAAAAATTATTTCTAGAAAAGTTGTGGTTCAGGGGCACAAGTTTGACTGTAAACACAGTTGGTTGTGGGTTCTATCACTAGTCATGATAATTTAATATATTGCAATTCCTCTAGTACATAATTATTCAGAATTACAAAATGTCCATATATATTTCAGTAGATTATATTGAAACAACTTATGTCACGTCATATAGCGTTCCTCCATAAATGGACTATCTAGATTGTTTTTATTCGGAACCAGTAGTTACTGAGGCTAGCATGCTCAAAAAAACAAAACTCCAGAACTCTTCAGCTTTATAATATGAAGTATAAATTAAAATGTAATATTTTTTTAAGGTAACTTACACATTTTGTAAGTTTCAGAACTGATGGACCATAAGTCCTATATAGAGCAGCGGCCGCTTCACCGCAGTTAACGCATTTATATGGTTTATTTTCTTCCATTTCTATATATTTTTTGAAATTAATTCATTTTTTCATTGCTTTATTATCTTTTTATTATATCTTTATATACTAAATTGTACATTTTTTAAAATAATATTTTTATAAAAATAATATAAAAATAAATACTCCTTCTGTTTCTGAATAATTAAATATAATGGTGTAAAAATAAATAAATTTTAAGTCTAACAGGTTATGTTTTTGTTTTGACATTTGGTTACTCCATTACAGATAAAAACGAAATGACAGAACATCTAAAGCTTTCTTTCCTTGATTATGACCAAAATAATTAAAATACGGTAATGAATAAAATAATTATGAAAATTGCAACAACATGTGTTATTCAGTTTTTAAATTATGATTAAATACTATTTATTAAGTTGTTTTATGAAACAATAATACAGCTAGCGACATCTGTGTGAAATTTATAAAACCAAATAACTTAAATTTGTTAGTTCATTAAAAGTCCATCAGGTGGCGCTATTTCGTAAATTTTATACTTTTCATTATTTATTGAATCATTCTCGCACTTGCGACTCGATTTCTTCAATGAGAAAGAGTGATCGTTTACGTTATTCTTTACAAATGTGTGACGTTGTTCTCACATAACCCTGGAATCGCTGACCAAGGCTTCCCACAACATTTCCCACTTAGCATAGAGATCTTAGAATTGTAATAATCTGTTATATGAACCCTCGCATCATTTTTCACCCATTGTTTTAATTAACATTAAAATTAAATGTTATATAATGTATTTTTCATTTCCTCGTTCTGATAACCAGCGTAGCATTGAGTTTCGCTACTCAAAATGCAATGCTCCGGAATTCAGCGGAAAATGCGGAGCGGAAGTATCTTAATGGGAACAAAGAGTCTTAACACTAGATTCCCTCTCCGTATAATGTTATGTGTGGAATATAGCGTGAAGCTATAAAAAATATAGATATATGAGTATATGACAACACGAAAGCAAACCATTAGGTTTGCTTTCGTTTGCATTTAGCAGTCTAATTGATTTCCTTTTTATTTCGTTTTTGAGAAAATACAATGTTTTTTTATTTTTCTCACCTTATGCTGTAGTATCCCGTAAACCTAGTTTATAGGCAGAGAGAAGTTAAATAACTTAAAAACACAATTACTACTCTTAGTTCCTATCGGTTTCCGCTCCCGTCGCTGACCGCAATATTAATTTCGTATTTCATGAAATTTTTCATGCCGTTTTTCAAAAGGCCGAGCCTTTTGCTATTAAATTCGAATGCGTTTTATATTGTGCGACACGATTTTTCCGTGTAAGGGTCATGTATTGGCTAAAAGCTTTTCCTTTTAAATGAGGGTCCCGTCGATGTGATACACGTGAAAACGTAGTTTATTTGGTAGTAAAATAATTTGTTTTCTTTTTTGTTTTGTCACTTAAAAAATATTAGAATCCCCGCCATAAGGAGGGCAGTATGAAGAAATTGATTATAATGACAAGGGGAAAGACAAAATAAATAAAAAAAAATGTTTTATAGAAAGCCGAAATTAGATTGACGTTTGTCTAAATAAAAAAAAAACATTAAATGGTAAGAATCCAGGCAATTTATCACTGTATCTACGGCATGAAACTAAATCTACGGTAGTGATTTTATTTAAGCCTCGATAATTACTCTTTGCTAGCGAAGAGATTATCTGTACTAGAGACAGGATTTAAAAGGACAAGCTCGGTATGTCCATGAAAATTTCAAAATGTTCTTATTAAGGCTTATTTTTTGGTGTTGGTGATTGGTTTATTCTATAGCTAGCTTGCACGTTTAAATATATAAGCAGAGAGAACTTGGTAAAGAATAGTTCAGTTAAAATAAATTGTATGGTGGATCTTAACGCTGCGGGGAGACGCACCATTTAACATCTAGCTGACACGAAGTCATTAAGTATAATGTCATAACGTAGTAGGGGGGTTATTGTAGGTTCAATTTAGATAAATTAGCAAAATTTTAAAATATAACAAAGAAATACTGCAAAGTATATCCTAGGTTCTCTCTTTTAAAAAAAAAAAAATTCAAAAACATATGTTCCATTCATAGCGTAATATTTTTCCCCACAAGCCTTTGCCCTTTTTAGCAGTGTAAGCAAACGGAACCTAATATTAAGACATCCCGTTCCTTTTGCTTGTTGAGTGCCTTTGCTTTGTTACTAGGGTGAGAAAATGAAACTTATTCAAGCCGAGTGGGAATCGAACTCACAACCGTCATGCTTACAATTAAACGCAGTGCCGTAGTACCTCAATCTTTATGATCGAGATCGTCTCTTACATCCCAAGCAGACATCGGCCGTACAGTGTAACGGCAGCACGAGATTATTCCATTAGCGTAGCCTATAGGATGCTTTCCGGCGATTTTAAAATAATTGGGCATATAACTGAATCAGGCTACGTGGTTTAGTTGAAATTCGTTTATACCTTCAAAGCGCTCTCGATATTGAATATTTAATGGCTGGTAGTCGATCTTTTTTTTGTATTTTTACCCAATTCCTGACGTTTTTAGAGTTTTATGGTCCAAGTAGGTAGTTTTCCAAAAGGGAATGGGCATGTTGGGTGTTAAATATTATCACTTCACGATTTTTTCCATACATTCAACACCCTCACAGCTGGCTAGGCGGAGCGAACCATACGAGTACTCTTACTTTCGTACTCTTACTCGTACTCTTACTTTCTTTACAACCTTTTTAGTGATACACCTTTGAGTAGTCTTGACCGGGTTGTATGAAACTGATGGACTGGCAGGTGTTGGTTGTCCATGATACTCATTAAGCCTGACAGTGCTTTTCCTTGACGAACCACGCCGGCGGGACTTAGTGTTAAGTCACTCGTTCACACTTCACTCGTACACAAGTACTTTCCTCACAATTTTCGAGACATTGCATGTTGAGTAGCGTAACTCAACGCCACGCCTTATGTGAAAGAACAGAGAAATGACAATAATTTAAATATAATCATTCTTTTGAGTGGAGTTTGAACCTACAACCATTATATTTACAGTCAGACTTTGCTTCACTGTATCAAGCCGGCCCTCAAAACTCTAAATAAATAAACAAAATCGCAAGAAAAGCTTTTATTAAGAAGATCATCAGCTTAGTTACAATAAAGTCGTTGAGTAGTCAATAGAAACAACAAATTGTGATTATGTTAAGGCCAAATAGGTTAAGCTTCTTTGTATTGTTATTTTAATATTATGCCGAAATACGCGTAAGATAGTCTAAGCGATGTCTTACAGAGGAGAAAACAGCGATTTTTACTTTAAAAAGTTGTTTAGCTGAAGTTATATTTGTATGAAGTTATATTTTTTTATATTTGTACTAGCGGCCCCTCCGCGGCTTCGCCCGCTTGAACTACATGATTGATTGATTGTTTATTTTATTTTATTATTTTATTACCTACAGACGTACAGTCAAGAAATTTAAAAAAATATATTTTTGCTTTCTATTATTCTTTTTAAGTATTTTTTTTTAACTTTTATCCATTTTAGTCAAAAATATTAAATGTACAGACAAAATATTTTTACTGTTTTATTATATATTAGACTAGTAACTGATAGAGATAATATTATTTTAAAATTAGTTCCAATTTTTTTTTGTACCTAACTCTCAGTAAACAGAAAATCTAACGTGTTTAGATCGATAATAGTTGGAAGCAAAAATTGAATTACCTACTGAGAACCGTATCATTCTCTATTGCAAATTTTTATATAGACGAGTAATAAACGGCCTAGATTCGAGTCTCGGTTATGTAAAAGTTTTGTCAAAATTATTTATGGCTAATATTATAAAAAATAGTAGTATTCGTTCACGGCCTCATCTTGTTCAGATCATAAGTGGCTTTTATACTGCGAAGGCGAGCTTTCGACGTAAAGTTACATATGAATATAGTTATGAACGTAGAGTAAGTTTCAGACTTTGATATATCTAACCTACATCCGGTTCCGGACAGACCAAGTCAAATTTATCGAATAACCCTTTACTATCGATCCCATATAAATCTGCTTTGCTTGTAACATATAAGTTCTCTCGCATCATTTCATTAAAATATTGATATGTTTTTCTATATTAATCTTGTAAATTATTAAAATATTTGTGGCAGTAGAAATAGAAGCGAAGGTGATGAAGTTGTTGGTTCGATTCTATTTGTGGTAATGTTTGGGATAACGTATTGCCAAGAGAGCTTAGTTCACCATATTCCGCATTAGAATTCGAGATTCTAGCCTTTCTCCGCCAGAATCTGGATGAAATACAGAATTATAAATATTTTTTGTCTACCTCTATATTTATTGTTGAAACTATACACAATTTAACAAACAATTATATTAATATTGATTGATAAGAAATAAAATTTATTTTAATCTTTATCAGTATTTTATTATATTGAAAAAATATAATATAGATTTCAATATTATAAAAAAAATTTACACATATACGCTGTTTCTCAATAGATTGCCAATACCATAAATTCAAAATTCTCAATCATTTATGAAATGACATGCCTAAGGATAAAACTCAGGTAACCTAAATGTTATCTAAGAAACAATTTCAAAGGCCATCCCTTAACAACGTATCCTCTCCACTATATTAATATTCGTAGTACATCCCTCTCTTACAACCCGCCAGCTTACACTCAATTAAGCCTTTTAGCCGGGATTAGTGTTTCTAGATAAGGCTACTTAGATTATATAGAGGGTCCAGCCGTAGATTAGGTTTAATCAACGTTTATTACTGTTCTCACGTGATTTAGCAACCATTATAAATGTTTTTTTATGCTAAAAACAAAAATATTGAAATATTAAATGCTAAGAGTACAATGTTATGAAATGAAATAAAAAAATAAGTATATAACTGGATATCCACAGAGAGTACATAGTGTAAAGAAACTCCGCGCTCCACTTTCTGCCAAATTCTCGTGAAGGCAGAGCGAAGAAATGAAATTATTAAATATTTCATTTCCTCGAGTGGAAATCGAACTTAGAACCGTCGCGTTACAGTCAAACTCTACGCTACGCCACAGCGGCCTCTACGTGATAGGTATATTAGATTGGAATACCTCATAATAAGCCATAACGAAGACCATAAGAATGTAGGAACATAAATTTTGGGAATAATTAATAATATTTTGCGTCTTCTAAGCTTACTCGTATTTTAATTATACTGTAGGGGATTAATGTTAAAGCTTTTATTTGTTATTGTATCAATGAACTTTTTATTTGTTATTTTATTTAACGTTTCATTAAATGATGTATTTCGAGTAAATAAATAAATTTTATTTAATCGCTCTGGCATCAAGACAAAACGCGGCGTTAAGACCCGCCAATTAACACGGAATATCTCGAAAATTAGGGTGGAAAGGGAGAAAAATTGCATAATACAAGAGCAATAAAAAAAGCAATATATAATAATATTTAGTACTTTGTTTACAATTTAATTATTTGTCATCACGCTTCAAGTAACTTAAGTTAGTTACGAAGAAAAAATAGAGAATGAATTTCAACATCCATTATCATTGATGGGTCCAAAAAAATAAATTAGACGTCGAATGAGGAAGAACGGTATTGACCCATTTTGTTGTAAAATTAAAGGAACTACGTATAGAAAAGACTGTGTATAAGAAAGGAAGATTCTTAGGAAAACCTTAATGATGCCTTCTGGGTGCAGTAGAATAGCGTTTGTAAATGTCACGGTTGGATGTTCGATTTCCAATAGGGGGATTTTATTTAAATTATTTTCGTTTGTCTACCTTGGCAAATTAAGCGTGACGTTGAGATACGCCACTCAATACAGAACGTCTCGTAAATTGAACAGTACTTTGGGAACTGAGTGTTATAACATTAGGTTCCCTTTGCGTACCTTATTATGCAGTAAAAGGTTCCTGATTCCGACGAATTGAGAACCTCTTTCTTTGAAAGTAGGTTAAACATCCAACTTAATTTTTGGCAAAAACTTAGTTTTCAATACTATCTACCGTAAATTAAAATAAAATAAATCAGCTTCACGCTTCAGCAGGGTTCCGGTCCCCACTTTCTGCCGAATTCTGGGGCTTTGCGTGTTCAGCGGTACTCAACGCCGCTCTTTGCCTCGACACCACTCGAAATGGAAATATTAAATATTTCATTTCCTCGAGTGGGATCGAACGGTGTACCTTTATAGTTACACGCTTGTGCCCCTGTGTCAAGATCAAGCCCACGCTGCTATCTGGAAAATCCGTAAAATTGCTTTAAATAGGCTTGCTATTAATTATTATGTTACCTTAGTTATTTATACTATGATATATGTCTGTTTATAATTAATTGATATTATTATAAACATTTAAAGTTACTACAAAAAAAATAATGCGTGGATTTATTTTTAGAATAGTGATATCTATAGCTAAAGAAAATAAATAGAAAATCGTTACTTTTTCACCAAAAACTTAAAATATACTATTAAATAGAAAATAGCTTTAGACATTTAAATTACAACCACAGTTTAAACTAAGTTTAAATTCAATAATAGTTCAATTAGAACCTTAACCGATGTAAACGTCTGTTACCACTCCCGGCAACCCGACGTAAATATATTTAACGAGCTTTCCTTTACTTACGAGTAGATCTTAGATCTGCTTTAAAATCTAGTCACGTTGAAACAACTAAGTTGGCTAAGACTTAAAGTAATTAGTGTTTAAATTTGTTAGGATATTGAAGTGTTTGTGCTTGAGAATGAGAAATAAATGAAAAAATGAAAAAATAATAATAATAAAGTTCCAAAAAATCCTTAACGAAGTTAGTAGTGAGTTAAGGCAATATGGTGCTGACCGCGTCTGCCTTTAATTGCGACGGTCATGGGTTCGATCTCGCTTGTAGAAATGAAATATTTTACTTTTTTTCTCAGATAAACTAAGTGCGACGTTAAGTTCTGCTTTTAAATACATAATGTCTTAAAATTTGGATTTTCAATGAGGAACGTAATGTCTCAACATATTTTTAACCTACTCATAGTAAAAATAAATGAAAAGTGTAAGTGTTTAGTTAATTAAAAGAACATAAAAGGAATTTTATTCGAAGCGAGTATTTGCCCAGAAAATATCGGTATTGCTTCAATCGACGGTTGTCGTGAACAAAACTGTTTATCGCCTTAGAAATTACTTCGTAGTAGCCCGGGACTAGATAAGAAATTTATTCTTTTCTTGTATTTAAAGAATTGTATTACTTAAGTACTTTTTTTAAATATAAATAGTGTTAGGCCGAAACAAAGTAATAATACGAAAGGAGGTTTAATAATTCCTTATTATCTTTAAAGATAATCTAACATAGTAAAGCTTATTTAGTTTGTATATTCCTAATTTAGCGAGTTTAGCGAATTGGTAAAATTATAAATACAAATGCGTCTCGGGTATAGCATGGTAGGCAGAGGGAACCTAGTTAGACATTCCATTTCCTAGCACCCGCCCCTATTTTTTAAGACATTGAGTGATAAGTGCCTGAACTCTTCGTCACACTTTGTATATCAAAGCGAGTAAACGTAACAACAAATTCTTTTTGAGTGGGAATCAAATCCAGAACCGTCACATTTACTGTCAAAAGTTGAGCCGCTCCGCCTTGAAAAATGGAAAACGGAGAATAGTGTCACTGAGTTTGGATATTATAAACAAAAACCACAAACACAGATAAAATAGAAAATAATAATATGTACGAACTATATATTACATTTATTTGGATATAGGTATTTCATATTAGACCACTGCTGCGCTCTCATTTAAAATCCTAAAGAATTATTCGAATTAAAATTCAATGCAACTAAATTAGTAGTCAAGTTTTTAATACTATAGTTCTTTGAATATCTTTTTTCAGCGGAAATATTGAAAAAGTTACAAGTTACTTTCGCAAGTCGTCTCCAACTGCGCTTGGACTTTACGGAACCGAGTTAAGATTTGAATGTAATTATTAAATGAAATAAGTTTTTTAGTTTTTAACACTACATTTTCTACTTTTCGTTTCGTTGGAAAAGAAAAGTTTAGACTCATAGTTATTTATTATGCAAAGCTATATTGTTTCATTGGTTTTCTTGGGAAGTGATTTTTGGAATACACAAAAGCCGTTTGCCCAATGTCTAAAAATTTGTTTTCACTTTATAATGTACGTAAAAAGTGATGAAGAGAGGGGCATCACTAACTTCTATCCCACATATACATGATTATCCATGATATCTGAGTTTCCCAGCTCTAGTCTCCAGTCTCTACCTCCAGATAGGTGCTCACAGTGCACACGAGCACACCTACTACCACGCTAATTACAATTAGAGCACGCGAGGTGCGCTTAGAGCACAATAGCGGTGATTGCGCGCTGATTGCTGCCTACATACATACATACATACATACATACATACATACATACATACATACATTACATATTCGTTAGAATATCGAGTGTAGTTTGTGGTATACGTGATCTGTTTTTTTATACCTGTTCGTTATATTGGCATCTTTGTAAAGATAATAGGAAGAATGATTTTGTTGGAATTTTGATAAAACTATAATATGCTTAAATCTATGAAGAATGTGAACATAACACCAGATTATCGCCGCCTTCACTAAATATAAAAAAGGCCCACTATTGAAAAGCGCAGCAATGAGTTACGCCACTCAACAGACAATGTCTCCAGAATTCGACGAAAAGTGGGAAACTGAGTGTATTAACACTAGGTTCCCTTTGCGTAACTTGCTGTGTGGGGGATACAGAGTGAAATTATTTTTTCCCCACTATTGAAATTTCATTCCACGATCTTGAATTTAAGTAAAACAATTACGTTACGTTCTCTCTTCTTCTCTTATAGACTTATTTGGAAACATTTGGTCACATAGAGCTATACCATTAGAATCAAATCTGCGCGTACAGTGGCACAGGGGTAATCTACATAAATTAGGGTCCGGGCGTCTGTAAATAAAAACGGTGGCCCCGCATTTATCATATGAACGACCCTTGTAAACAACCTTTTTTATAGCATTCATCTGAGTTCTGTTACGCATTCTGGATCTATATTCGTAGGTAATACTTAATCAAGTTTGTTTATTATGTATAACTTTTATACAGGATGGAAGAGGCTGCGCTTCTTTTACTGAAACTGCATATAGGGCAAAATATTTCAAACCCAGAATTAAAAAAAATAATCAAGGTACCTCAACGGTTTGGACGTAGGATTTTTTTTTCATTTCACCATTTTTATCCATACCTGTATTTCGTGTCACGCACACATACGTAAGCGACGTGGCCGCTTTGACAGGTAAGTGTGTGCGTGCCTATGTTATACTTTACAAATGGCGTTTTATTTTAAAACGATAATTTTATTATTTATTTTGTTTGAAAAAAAAACTTTTTTATTTTTGAGAATTATTTTTTTTCCGAATTATATTAGGCTTTTATAGAGTAGTTAAAACTGTGGTTTCATTTAAAGTGGCGCTGTCAATTCCACCCTGTATAATAAAGTAAAAAATATATAAATTGCGACGTTGAATTCTGCGGGATCCAGGGTAAAGCTAAAAAAATCTCCTCCTACTTTTTGATTCAAACTCAGAATAATTGTTAGATCAACAGAGTTCAGTTCAAATAAACCTCTTTGAGTCCATTTTCTTTGGAATTTTCTTAGTTCAGAGCAACACAATTACGCAGACGCTACTCTTTAAGCCTCGTTACTATTCCGCCTCACTTCAAGAAAAACAAGACAAGAAACTAAGTTACACTGCAAAATATAATAACACTCCTTGTTCTAAGAAAATTGCAATTTTTAGATGAGAAAGTTATTGTTAGATAATTTTCTTTCTTATAATAATAATATTTTTTTTACTTACTTACTTTATTATTAGTTGATGTAAATTAAAGGTGCAAGGGTGTGGCAAAACTGTGGGTTCGATTCCTGCTGTGGAAAATAAATTATTTTGGGTATTAGCCAGGGGACTAGCGCAAAGCTCATCTCGCCCATTACTAGAACGGGTAAAAAAAATGTTTAAGATAGTAAAAAGACAAGGAGTGGTGTTAAATTCCGTCACTTAACACGCAAAGTCTCCTGATTTCGGCGAAAAGTGGGTAATGTAGTGTCTTAATACTAGGTATCCTCTGTCTAACCTGCTACTTGCAGGAACAGCGTGCAACAGTTTTATATGTAATATATATTTCAGTAACCCTGTTTTGAAGATCTAAATGGTATAATACTTTAAAATTGTAATTTAGTACCGGTAGCATTATTGGATGGAGCTCTGCGGCCGCAAAGCCTTTCATTACTCGCCGCTGTCTTTAATCTTGTTAAGACGTTGTATTCTACACGGCACGCCACGGAACTAGCACTGGGATCTTATATATTCATATATAATGGCCATATTTATTATATAAGGCCGTCTGATAAACGCGACGGTTGTGGGTTCGATTTCCACTTGAGGGAATGAATTACTTACATTTCCCCGTTCGGGTTACAAGATAAAGGGCTGTATTAAGTCTCTAAAGATTATCAGAAAATGAAGAATTGAGTCTCTTAGTACTAGGTTCCATCTGCTTATCCTGCTATATGTGGGATACGGTGTGAAAGTAAGAAATATTTTACTTGAACCGGCTATTTTTAACCGACTTCAACAAGGAGGCTATGAGTTCGTCATGTGTGTGGTTGTACTAAATTATCATGTGAATTTCTCAGAATTGAATATTGTTTGAGCATCAAAATTATCTATTTAATTATTGATTGATAAATCGACAAATTCTGAATAACATGTTGGAACTTAAAATTTTAAATGTAATACAACGACTTAGCTACGCAATAATTTTTTTAACCTATTATTATAATAAAATGTCAAATAACAAACAATAATAGATCATTAATGCGATTGTTTCCAGCTTGAAATATAAAAAAAAATTGGAGGCGCCGGGTATCGATCCCGGTACCTCTCGCATGCTAAGCGAGCGCTCTACCATCTGAGCTACGCCCCCGTTGGTACCGGGTTATAATTAATGCTATTCATTACTAAAATGAATTCACGTCACAGAAAAGAATTTATTTAGTAGTCCATGGATTCAGCATGCGGGTGGAAGTCCTCCACAGAAGTTAAGCTCCTTGCTCAGAGTAGTGCCGTCTTCACACACTTTGTGCGTTTATATAGACCTTCTTAAATAACATACAAAAGACGGAATAATTTTTAATGAAAGTTTACCCATAAGTTTACATTTCTTTCTTCAGGTCTTCCAGCATTTCTCTATATCTAGTTTCGTTAAGATAAGTAACGTCTAAGTTGGAGCTTGCATTCTGTTCCAAGCATGTCATTAAGAGATTGAACTATCAAATCAGTGTTGTTGAATGAAATTTTTCACCGCTAATGCAAAAATGAGAGGAAACGAAACAACATTAATACAAAATTTTACTTTAACGAATATTTTAAAGTATGGTAAAGAAATAATTTCGCGACATTTAATTATATAATGCAAGTAAGCATAAGTGGAGAACGGAGTGTTTTTACGCCAGCTTCCCTTTGTCATCTCTATTAGAAGCGGGATAAAGCGTTAGCCCCATCTTTATTTTGCATATAGCAGGATATGCAGAGGAAACCTAGTGCTAAGACATTCCGTTCCTCACTTTCCACCTAGGAAATGAAAATAATTCATTGTCACGAGTGTGAATCGAATCGACAACCACGCCATTAACAGACAGACGTTGAATCTCTGCACCACGACGGTCTGTCAATAAAGTTTTACCTTAAAATTTATACATCCCCACCACATCGTAGGCATACACCCCTTAACTTGGGAACGTCTGTAACGGCCTTGCGTGTAATTTATATGTAAATGTAAGTAACACTGCAACAGTCTCGCGTGCAGTAAATCCGCCTAATGAGACGTTCTCTTGTATAATTCTACTGAATTTGTTGAGCCTAAAGTAGCTTTAGACGTAATATACTGGGGGGAGGGGCTGAGATTTAAAAGAATTGCCTTATCTCTGATTTTATTATGGCAATTAAGACATATTTAGGCTTAAAGTTTGGTGAAGGTATCAATTCTATGCATATACTCGTATGCTTTTTCATATGATTATTAATTGCTTTCATACAGAAGAAGTTTAGTTATAAAAGTGATATATTGATATCTATTATCAAGTGCTTTTGATATTTTTAATTTAAATATTATTATTTTAATCTCAATTATAATTAAATATACAGAGTATCCCAGGAGCCAACGATAAAACGAAACCAGGTGATAGACGAAGTCGTGACCATTATGAGAAAAATATAAAAAAAAATCTTTGTCATGTATTTTTCATATTATATTGATTTTAAAAAATATCGAAAAAACCGACACCCTGTGATGGTTTTTCAAGTCCCAGGACTACAAATATTGCTCTTTCTTCATTTTTTTTTCTGTAATGTAATCATGAGTAATCCTTCTGTGAATTACAGTTTAAGATTTAAGCATACCTGCATCAGTTTTCAATAAAATGAGGTGTTTTTGCCAAACATTAAATTCAAAATATTTACCACATCCAACTTTAACCGACTGTACTATAAAAAAAATGTACTACACTGTTTTTGCAAGTAACTTTAAAAGTTGGCGCATTTAATCTGGATTCCGAAATGGTACGACACTCGCTGGATTACTTCTTTGTTGAAGAGAGAAAAATCGAAATACACGATAATCGGAATGACTTTCAGCTTTTTGGTATCTTTTCCGATACATTCTAGCTGCAGCATTTGCATTACATAACCATTCTCCATGAATGAAATGCATATTGGCAATATGTCAAAGACTGAGTATATGGCCTGCGAGAGCCCGGACTCGAGCACTATCCTTATAAGACCTGGGCCATCCCCTAAGTTGGAAAAGTTCAGGTACCTTGGATCCGTCATCCACGAGTGTGGAGGCATCGATCACGATCTCTTTGGCCGGATAAGAGTTTGGACGGTATCCTGCGATCACAGACCACACCAGTGACCTCCACCAGCAACTTAGCCCAGGCAACGCTTATCCGACTTAGGGGCTGGCTCAGGACTTATAAGGACAGTGCTCGAGTCCGGGCTCTCGCAGGCCATATACTCGGTCTTTGACATATTGCCAATATGCATTTCATTCATGGAGAATTGTTATGTAATTCAAGTGCTGCAGCTAGAATGTATCGGAAAAGATACCAAAAAGTTGAAAGTCATCCCGATTATCGTGTATTTCGATTTTTCTCTCTTCAATAAAGAAGTAATCCAGCAAGTGTCGTACCATTTCGGAATCTAGATTAAATGCGCCAACTTTTGAAGTTACTTGCAAAAACAGTGTAGTACATTTTTTTTATAGTACAGCCGGTTAAAGTTGGGTGTAGTAAATATTTTGAATTTAATGTTTGGCAAAAACACCTCATTTTATTGAAAACTGATGCAGGTATGCTTAAATCTTAAACTGTAATTCACAGAAGGGTTACTCATGATTACATTACAGAAAAAAAATGAAGAAAGAGCAATATTTGTAGTCCTGGGACTTGAAAAACCATCACAGGGTGTCGGTTTTTTCGATATTTTTTAAAATCAATATAATATGAAAAATACATGACAAAGATTTTTTTTTATATTTTTCTCATAACGGTCACGACTTCGTCTATCACCTGGTTTCGTTTTATCGTTGACTCCTGGGACATCCTGTATATAATTTAACTACTATGCCACGTAACTAGCCGCAAGCTTAAAGGGTTCAAATCCAGCTACGTTCAAATTTTAATACGTTTTCTTAATAAGTAAAATAGTTTATTCCCCCATGTGAGAATCAAACCTACAACCGTGGCGTTTAGAGTCACGCTGACAAACATAAAATTTACATTATAAATCTCTAAGAGTATAATATATTTGATTACAAATAATATCTTTTCATATAATAGAGTAAGGCTTTTAGTTGTGGTGACCTCATATTGACAATTCCCAGACGACATTCAACAAGTAACCGCACGTCGTTATTATATAATGTTACATAGCAAACTACTGAATTATTAAGAGACCTTGAAAAGCCTTACGGTAGTTAATAATAGATTTTATATTTGTAGATGAATCCTTTTCACGTTGAAAATAGTGATGAAAATAATTTTGTCTATATTATTTCATTAGACTCAAGGCACATTTTATTACAATAAGCATATGGAACCTATTGTTAAGACATTCCATTCTCCAAGCACCGCGTAGTTTTCGAGATTACTTGTTGAGTGGCAGTGGAAATTAAAATAATCCATTCCTCCGAGAGGAAGTCGAACCCAAAACCATCGCGTTATAGTCAATCGTTTTGCCGCTATGCTACTACAGCCTCTAAAGTGTAAATAAACACTTACAAAATCTCTTTAGTCCCATAAAATGCCGGCAAATATGTGAAATAGTGCCTTTACGTATTTTATTATACAAGAGTCGCGAGTGTACACTGAAGAGAGCCTGCACTCTCGTATATAAAGTATGCCGTTTGCATGATACTAGCAAGATATAGCACGAAAAAATGAGTATGTTATAATTAACTAGCTTCCCTCGTGGCTTCGCCCGTATATCACCTATATTTTTTTTAATATATTGCATTTGCTAAGAAATATAATATTTATACATTTAATAATTTTTCATAATTCTGAGTTAGGCTTGAGAGGATGTCATCATCAACACTTTCAATTTTGTCTACTCTATCACATGTGGGAAGCTGCGTGATAAAAAAATAGAAATATATTAACATTCCCCCAAATATATGTATAAGGAGATTATAATTAATAATCCAAAAAGCAACATATTGTAGGAATGATCCGAATTCCTTCACCAGATGTCGAAAGCTTCTTGGCTTTAATTTAACCAATTATGAATGAGAATACGACTTTAATAGTAAGTTTTCTTAGAGCTCGCTAGTTTCTTAATGGTGAACTACTTATGCGGGCGTATCTACAATCTATTTAATTAAAAACCTTTTCATTAGAATGTGTAGGTAATGAAACTGTTTTATTTATAACTACTGAGGTGTTATTTTATTCATTTAACGTTTACTCATCTCATAGAATATGTAAAGATATATCACTATGTTTATTAATTGTGCTTAATTTTCTATGAATATGTATTTTTTTATTGCACGCTGTATCCCGCACTAAGCGGGGTAGGTAGGTATAGCGAGAAACAAAACGAAATGCACAAGTTAATGTAGTATTATCAGTATTCTCACTAGAGGGCACTTTTCAACGATAAACATTTCAAGTGAGCAATTAGCTTCGATGGTCGGGATTCGAGAGCGACTGAAATATTGTAATTTTATTTAAATGGCGCCAAGCCGTTATTTATGAAGACACTTGGCGCTATCTAAATAAGGCTTTTAATATAATACCGTCTTGGCTACCGTTTCCTTTTGAATTTTAAGATTAGTTAAAAACAGTATGAAGGTTTTTTTTTCCTGTGGGGCAGAACACCGAGGGAACCTGAACTCTCGTCAAATTTTGTTGAAACTAGGAAAATGAAAACAAATATATATTGTTTTTTTTTCAAAGTATAACAACTTCATTTTTTAAATGATTTTTTTATCGTTGGCTAGAATATTGATGTAAAATCAATTAATATCGTTCAAATTATTTGAAATAAACAAGAATAGCCGAATAAATTTGCTCTACTTATCCCGGACGAAGCTTCTTAAGCAAATGATTTAGGCGCTGTAAGACATCTCTGAGGAATTAAAGATTTAAAATAACATTTCTCGGTGGAGTGTTTGATATAAAAGGAGATAAAAACGTGATAATCTTTTTGATCCTTTTGTTCTCTCTCTCTCTCTCTTTACTAACTAGAGTTCGGTCGCTCAAGATATATTAGTTCACTTTATTTAAAATAAACTTAATTATTTTAACAAGAGCTTAAAACAAACCTGTCATCAATATCGGTATCGGTAAAAACGAAACGTACAAAACAAATATTTATTTATTTTTCCACTTTAAATAAACCAACAAATAAATATTTTTCATATGAACGTCCATGTTTGTTTTTCGTAAATATCTTTTTATTTGGTAACGGTCGCACTTCGTTACGTTCGAGAGCTTTCAGCTTTTAGCGATATCAGTTTTAACACTATGTACGAGTATGTGCGTACATATATTGTTAAAATTGTCTTTTTGTATTATCTAATAAAGTAAAAAATATATGTATTTCGAAGTTCGAAGAAATGTAGTTTATGTGGTATTTTTTTTAATAATATCTCTCCTACGTTTAGTGGGAAATTGAGGAGAATTTAGTGTTAAAATATTATAATTTCCACTATTTACTATTTATTTGTATATAAATGTCATGGTTGTGAGTTCGATGTCCATCTTGGGATATTTATTTTTATTGCCTCGCTAGTGTAGACAAAGCACGTCATGAGCGTAGCTAAAAAATACGCAATATCTTGGAAGTTGGACAGAAATTAGGAAACCCTTCTATGCGGGAAAGAGCGTGAAACTGCTTTTTGCTTAAAAATATATTAAATATATTCACTTACAAAGTTAATAAGCTCTACATATTAACATGTATGATCTAATATTAGGAACGAAACTTGTGTGAAATTCTAAAAATTCATGCAATTTAAGTAAAGTGTAGCATAAGCGCGATCGTTGACGGTGGCAGGACGCCAAATATATGTAACTGTGATAATGTGTGACGATGTCGGTTAGTCCGCTGTTACTTATTTACATACCTTATATATCACTTATGGGAATATCTCTCCGTTTTTTTTACACGCCTTGTTCGATAGAGACATGTTATAAAATTATAAATAAAAGCAGAGATCTTTTATTTATAACTTTATATATGTATACGGTTGACTCTCACTGACTTCAAATACAATAGTTGTAGGTATATGCAATCACCATTCAGAGTAATGAATTATTTTCATTTCCCCACACTTTTCCAATAGTTGCGGCGTT
>JAEBDU010012773.1:441797-475007 GCA_016802625.1 Heliconius numata
GGCTTTAATTTAACCAATTATGAATGAGAATACGACTATAAAAAGTTAGTTTTCTTAGAGCTCGCTAGCTTCTTAATGGTGAACTACTTATGCGGACGTATCTACGTACTTTACTAATTTAATTAAAAACCTTTTCATGAGAATGTAGGTAATGAAACTGTTTTATCTATTACTACTGAGGTGTTATTTTATTAATTTAACGTTTACTCATCTCATAGAATGTGTAAAGATATATCACTATGTTTATTAATTGTGCTTAATTTTCTATAAATATGTAATTTTTTATTTATAACAAATACAATCATATTAAGCATTCACTCTGGTCGACGATATTATGACTTTCACGCTGTATCCCGCTGTATCACGGCAGGGTAGGGGTAGGGTAGGTAAGTATAGCAAGAAACAAAACGAAAAGTACAAGTTAATGTAGTATTATCAGTATTCTCACCAGAGGGCACTTTTCAACGATAAACATTTCAAGTGAGCAATTAGCTTCGATAGTCGGGATTCGAGAGCGACTGAAATATTGTAATTTTATTTAAATGGCGCCATGTCGTTATTTATGAAGACACTTGGCGCTATCAAAATAAGGCTTCTATTATAATACCGCCTTGGCTACCGTTTCCCTTTGAATTTTAAGATTAGTTAAAAACAGTATTGAGGGATTTTTCAAGTGGGGCAGAACACCGAGAGAACCTGAACTCTCATCAAATTTTGTTGAAAATAGGAAAATGAAATCAAATATATATTGTTATATTGACGTAAAATCAATTAATATTGTTCAAATTATTTGAAATAAGCAAGAATAGCCGAATAAATCTTTTCTACTTATCCCAGACGAAGCTTCTTAAGCAAATGATTTAGGCGCTGTAAAACATTTCCGAGGAATTAAAGATTTAAAATAACATTTCTCGGTGGAGTGTTTGTTATAAAAGGAGATAAAAATGTGATAATCTTTTTGGTCCTTTTGTGCTTTCTCTCTCTCTCTCTCTTTACTAACTAGAGTTCGGTCGCTCAAAATATATTAGTTCACATTATAATAATAAATTTACTTATTTTAACAGGAGCTTAAAACAAACCTGTCATCAACATCGGTATCGGTAAAAACAAAACGTATAAAACAAATATATTTTTCCATTTTAAATAAACCCACAAATAAATATTTTTCATATGAACGTCCATGTTTGTTTTTCGTAAATATCTTTTTATTTGGTAACGGTCGCACTTCGTTACGTTCGAGAGCTTTCAGCTTTTAGCGATATCAGTTTTAACACTATGTACGAGTTTTAACACTATGTGCGTACATATATTGTTAAAATTGTCTTTTTATATGATCTAATGAAATAAAAAATATATGTATTTCGAAGTTCTTTTTTCGAAGAAATTTTTTTTAATAATACCTCTCCTACGTTTAGTGGGAAAGTGAGGAGAATTTAGTGTTAAAATATATAAATAATTTCCACTATTTACTATTTATTTGTATATAAATGTCATGGTTATGAGTTCGATGTCTATCTTGGGATATTTATTTTTATTGCCTCGCTATGGAGACAAGGCACGTCATGAGCGTAGCCAAAAAATGTGTAATGTCTTGGAAGTTGGATAGAAAGTGGGGAAAAGAACCCTTCTATGCGGGAAAGATCGTGAAACTGCTTTTTGCTTAATAAATATATTAAGTCCCATTACTTTAAATATATTCGTTTACAAAGTTAATTAGCTCTACATATTAACATGTATGATCTAATATTGTAACGAAACTTATGCAAATTCTAAAAATTCATGCAATTTAAGTAAAGTGTAGTATAAGCGCGATCGTTGACGATGGCAGGACGCCAAATATATGTAACTGTGATAATGTGCGACGATGTCGGTTAGTCCGCTGTTACTTATTTACATACCTTATATATCACTTATTGGAATATCTCTCCGTCTTTTTACACGCTTTGTTAGATAGAGACATGTTAGAATATTTTTTAGAACTAAGCAGAAAATCTTTTATTTATAATTTTATATATGTATACGGTTGACTCTTACTGAAATATAATGGTTGTAATGGTAATGAATTATTTTCATTTCCCCACAGTACAAAAATTGCGGCGTTGAGTTCCACCACTTAACGTACAAAGTCTCGAACACGGGCTGAAAACGGAGAGCAGATCGACATGTTACCCACTGCGTTACTACGGGCAAGTTTTCATTACAAATTTAAATTATCTACGCCGTTGCAGTAAATTAAAGTTTAATCACGCTTCTAGTTCAAGACAGGATAATAGTTGCTTCAAAAATGCGTGCCGCTTGACGTGTAATAGTCGAGTGCCCTATATAACAACTAGCGAAAATGTTTTCTGTACTTTGTTAAAGAAAACAAGTTTTACATGAAAATAAAAGCTAATTGTAGTAAAAGAGGCTATTCTTCAATAAAGTATGATTGTAAGTTGAGGGTTCGATTACCACTCAAGGAAACGAAATACTCAATATTTACATTTCTTTGCTTGGTGTTGCGGCTAAGCGTGGCTTTGGGTTTCGTCAACGAACATGTAATGCCTCCAAAATTCGGCGGAAAGTGGGGAACGGAGTGTCTTAACTCTAGGTTCACTCTGCCTGCACCTTGCTAACTGCGAGATATATCATGAAACTGAAAAAAAAGCCAGATCACCCAAATCTGAACATACCTCCTGCAAAAAACGTTACTTTTCGACTAAAATATCAATAATTGGGTACATAAACGAAAACCAATTAAGATTCTCTGCACTATATCTAGAAAAGTAACTGAAATGTATGAAAATATGAAGAAAGAATCTCAGATATTACATTTTCTATATTAAAAATCACTTAAAAATATTAAACGAAGTTTAAAATCAATTTCAATAGAAGATAAGAAATACAAGGTCGTATCGACGCTCAGATTTGCTATAATCTATCAGTTTGACGCGGAGTGACTAATGGGGGGGATGAGACCGGGTCGTTAATGAGCACTCCTCGCGCCTCGAGCTGACTGGTGTCGAGATTATGCTTATTATCACATTCTTCTAGTTGGTAAAACTTCTTAATTTTTTTATTTCTATATTTTTTAAGCTTTTTAACTTTTATCACTTTTCCACTTTCCGCCGAATGCTACAGGCATTGGGTGTTGAGTGGCGGAATTCAACGCCACGCTTTGCCCCGTTAAGAGAGCGATGAAAATATGAAATATTTCATTTGCTCCAATGGGAATCGAACACACAGCCTGTCGCGTTGACAGTCGGTCACTTGTGTCTCTACGCCAAGTAAAAAAATAAATAAATAATCAATAAACTGAGTTAGATTCCTTTTTCGTAATTAAGAACATAATGATGAGTTCACTGAACTTACGGGACCCGAACCCGTGGCCCTTGGAAACCCTCTAAGCATTATGACCACTAAGTCATACGTTCCAATCGCTACGAGTACGTCGAAATTGATGTACCTACGTTTATAACAACTTATTTAGGTTGTTATGCTTATATAATATTAATATTTATAGCAATTAATGGGAATAAGACCTTAATAGAAAAAGAAAATTACTCCGCAGTGCGGATTATATGTGAAATTGTTATTAAATAATGTTTTTTTTGCTTAGAAATATATGAAACGATTAGCTGGACAAATGTGTTGTATTAAAATAATAAATATCCCTTATGTCTGTGGATATGAGGCCGCGGTGACCTTCATTATGCTTATATATAAAAGTTCCTGCAAACATATTAGAATCTATTTTCCTTTTTATATCATTCCATGCTGGTTTCTACTAATATGTTATATTTTTTTCCTAAAATTACTTTGGTCTAATATAGCGACAGTAATTGTATAATATTTAAAAACACACACACACATATATGTATATATATTTCCGTTTTGGCAAAGCTCGAAGTATAAAGCTATAAATAAAAGGAAAAATTAAAACATTTTTAATAATAAAGTGGCCAAACTCAAAAAATATATTATAACTAGCGGCCAGCTCGCGGTTTCACCCGCGTGAACTATGTATGTAATTATTAATTTCTGTCTCCGTGACTACGTCCTAGTGACGTCTATGCAAAATTTGAAACTCCTAGCATTTGTAGTAACGAAGTTTCATACAAACTTTCAACCCCAAAAACAACCCCTTAGAAGACGAATATTGCAAATTCCCGTCTTAGCGAGCACCTACGTCCTATAAGTAACTCCTATGCAAAATTTGAGATTCCTGGCACTTGTAGACTCTGAGATTTCGTGATGAGTGAGTGACCTTTCGATTTTATATATATAGAGATTACTATTAAGAGGCCAGTTTGAGTTCTGCCACTCAACACGCAATGCCTTGTAAATTCGGAGAAAATGGAAAATGGAGTGACTTAATATTATGTTCCCTCTGCCTACGCTGCTTTGTGCGGGATACAGCGTGATGTATGTTGGTATATAGAGATTTATTTATTCAATTTTCCACTTAATATTAAATAGATTTTATTGGTAGAATCCACCTCCTCTACGCTTAAGATATTAGTAAAATTTATTTTATTACAGTAGGCACATATATCTCAACGCACGTAGTTTTAAAGTAAGCTTTACACAGTACTGTTTACATTTACGAAGTTTGCGAGCGAATGTAGAGACACTGTTTGTTTAAGATGAAACGTCTATGATATACCGACTGGCTCTATTCGCTTTTATAACTTGATATTTTAGTTGGTCTGTGCGTATATCAATATTGTTGAGATGGCGGAGAACTTTACTTAGTTACTATGTTTTCAATTTTAACATTTAGTTATTTAATGATAAAATAAACCGTGGGATGAACTCTGCGTAGCACAGATCAGAAACGCCAAGAACTCGTTACTCGTCGTCGTCGTAAGAAATTACGAGTTTCGTCGAGTTTCGCCAAGCACCCTCGGAAGTATCGGTGTTAGTCCAGAGATTTTGACTTTTCGCTTCTGTCAGATCGGTCTACATTGGTATATTATGAATTAGTGCTAAATAAGTATATAGAGTTGTATAACTTTTTACTAAATATGATTTGACAAGAGGCAAAAAAGAATCCAGAAAAACTTTTTCTAATTTTGAATCCGAAACCACCAATGACCGGTGAAAATATTGAAATAATATATGTGGAAATATTTCTATATTTTTTAAGATAAAAAATTACATAATAACATTCATTTATCATTTATTTGTTGTTTATTTTCTACAAAAACCTTCGTATATCATTAAAAGTAGAATAGAACCAAAAATGGCGGGTCAACTAAAATGAAAAGGAATATTTTGTAGAGAATAATATAACAAAGATCACAATGGATCTTCACTGCAAGCTCCCATTGACTCGACGTTTATACTGAATGCCGTATAAAACAATATTATATTTTAGACTTATATATATATTTATGGCATAAATATGTGCCTGTTTTGATCTAGAAAAATGCATATTTTATTATATGGTGGCATTGCATACCTATATTATAAATTCGAAAGTAACTCTGTCGGTCTGTCTGTCTTTTACGCAATCAGGGCTAATTTAATTGTGATAAAATACTCATATAGAGATACTTGAGGGTCTCGGGATGAACATAGGATACTTTTTTTTCTCATATTTGTAATATTTTCGATATATACCAATATATTAAAATATTTATTAATTTGACATGCAATTTATTCCGCTATGTTAATAATAACCATCGCTAAGCGACCGTTGTTAGTATAATATAAAAATTTTAAAAAACAATAGAAAATAATAAGAAAAACAAAGCACAAGAGTCATTATATAGCAGAGATTTTCGATAATCTATCAATTTGACGTGTCGTGATTAATGGAAGCGAATCAGTAGGCGGATGGACGGTAACACTTAACAACGAAATTGGGTTATTATTTTATCAAACTATTTTAATATATTTAAAGCCTGAAAAAAATTGTAAGTGTAAAAATGCAGAAGATTAAAATTTAAGTCGGATTAGAACTTTCACGATTGGAAAAGCAACTACCTACACCTTTCCCCATATTCCCCATTATTCCCCATTTTAAATTTTCCATATAAAGTAATGTATTTGTACGAGTAACACGTAACTCACATTATTATGCATAAAACGTAGTAGGTAAATTTGACGAGTGTTGAGCTCAACGCGCTAATGCCTCTACAGCTTGTTTTTACTTTAAGAATGAAAGTTTATCCTTTACGTTTACTTTACTTTAGCTAAATTTTGTATTATTTTTTAATCAATTTCCCATAGTTTTGATCAATGTCTGATATTCAAAGCAGGGTGATTTATTTTAATATCTTTGTACTTATACTCGTTGAAGAATTTATACCCCTAGCCCTAGTATTAAACCGAAAAAACGTTTGCGTTGCTATTAGGGTGCTATACTGCAAAAGAAAAATAAGATCTCTATTGCCTGCCTGTTTTGACTTACTACCTTGACTACCGTGTTACCAGAACTAGAGGACTCTCACAGCTATTTCCCTCGAGTGGGATAGAACCCACAACCGATCGTTTACCGCACGGGCCTGAACATAGATACATATAATTTGAAATATTAAGAAAATGTATAAAACAAAGGATGTTTATGTTTAATGCTTGGATTTGGAATTGGATTTATTTTATTAGTAACAATTAACAATACATAAACAGTTAATCTGTGTCCTGCAAAACTCTTTGTGAGTTTGACTACAGGATCTCGAGTCTCTTTAGTTATCATTTAAATTAAAATTTAATTAATATTAAATTAAAATTAAATTGGATTTGGATTCGAACGAAATAATTGAATTGGATTATGCAAAGCAATTTAAAGATATATAGATACGTAAAAACACATAAGCAGTAAAAAAAATAAAAAAGGTATAAAACATACCTTACGGCGCTTCCCTGATGAAGGGGTCGTAACAAAAAATAAATCAACTTGACGATTTATTAAAAGTAAAAGGCGTCATGTTATAGAAATAGGAGAGCAGGTGTTATTTATTACGCCGCCTTGTAAACCTTTCTTTTAGATTACTTGCCAAATATTATATTTATGTATACAGGGTGTTTTTGTCATCAGCATTATAAATTAAACTTCTAACTACTCTATAAACGCCTAATACAATAACAATAAAATAGATTTTGTCAAAAATTTAAAAGTAATTTTTTCAAACAAAATAATTAATAAAATTATTGTAACGCCAATTGTAAAGAATGTCGCACACGCCTCATTCACGAAATCGAATCGTAGATATTGGTGGTGAAATCGAACGTTGTTTATATTAGGTTTATTATACAAAAAAGGTAATTGCGTAAAACAGAACAAGAGATATACCTTTCTCGTTCTCGGTCCACCAAACGGTCGCTTACCTCTTTCGCCTCGTCTACTGTCATCAACCTTCTCATACGCGCCCTCCAGGGAGTCCTCATGTTTAAACTTAATACAGTTCAAAAACATATTGATAATATGATATTTTTACCACGTCTGTAGCTATAATATCTTAAAGGATTGTAAATTTTAAATTATAAAATGTAAATTTTAGTATTATAAGCCAAATAACAATTTCGAACTAAATATCTTACCTAAAATATAATGAATGCATAAATCTTAATGAGCATTAAATATCTAAGCTGAGTAAATCTTGATTATACTAAAATAATACGTCTGGGTAAATAAAACGATTTAATATAATTTAAACTTTATTAAGGCTTTCATAACGCATTGGAAAAGCGACTGACTGTAAGCGCTAGGGTTTTGAGTACGATTCCCGAATAATTATATTATTTTCAGGTTCCCTCGCAAGGGCAGGTACGACGGTAAGTTTCGTAATACACAATTAAACACAATATTAGAATTCAGTTAAAAAATAGAGTATAGAGGGTCTTGAAAAAGAGTTACCCTTCAGGCTTTCCCAGCTGTGCAGGAAAATGTGCGAAATTAAAGATTTGAATGGAATTGAATTTGAGAAATACATATTTACTTTAGCTTCCCGCTTTATTCCGCATATAGGGAACCTGGGATTTAGTGTTAAGATACTCCGTTCTTGTTAAGACATTTCTGTTCTCCACTTTAAGCCGAATTCTGGAGGTAATGCGTGCTTTTTTTTTCTAAAACTTCCTAATCTAGGCGGGTTATTCCAGAGTTTAACTTTTTAGGTTCAGTAATTTCGTCTTTGCTTTGCTTGTCACTAACACAGAGCCACCACAATAAGGCTTAGTGATATTTCACTACGTATAACCTATTTTAGAAAGAATATATATTTAATAGCCATTTTAAACCATTTTTGTAGCTGATGAGAACCGACACACCACGGCAATGGAACACAAATTTAATATTTGGCGCGTTTATAAGAACGTTAATTGATATTAATGAAAATTCATATTATCTTCGTAAAAACCTTCGTTATTAATTTTGCAAATTTTGGCGATTTAGGAGTCAACGTTATAAATCCACAGTATTGTTTATAGCGGCGGTTAATAAATCATGGCTGACGGGCTTACCTGGTGTTGTTCTGAAAACGTCTTTGATGGCGGTATACCTAACTATATAATGTTTCGTTATATTGGATAGGTATCATCAATTTAATTTAATTAAATCAGCTTCAGGCTGTATCCCACAGACAGCAGGGGGGCAGGGCAGGCAGAGGGATCCTAGTGTTAAGATACTCCGTTCCCCACTTTCCGCCGCATTCTTCGAGACTATGAGTGTTGAGTGGCGGAATTCAAGTTTTGCCTTGATGCCAGAGCGAAGAAAAGAAAATATTAACAAATAATAATACATTTCCTCGAGTGGAAATCAAACCCACAACCATCGCGTTACAGGCATACCATTGTGCCCCAGCGATGGTCTCAACAAAAATAAAGCTTTCCCATAATAAAACTCATACTGAAATAACAGTCCCCTGTTGTCAGAAAAGGTTTGGGGACCTTTGTAATATATATCCTGGAGGGACGGTCGTAATCACTTGTAAATTTAGCAAAAGTAACTTCTCTAATGTGGGTTCTCTAAATAAGCAGTTAAATAAATATCTGTATGTTTATGTTCCAGGTAGAGGGATCGTTTGTGTAAGGCGAGTCAGGAGTTCAAATACTGAGCCATTATTTTTTCTATTTATAGACGACTAGTGGACCCGGACGCGGCTACGCCCGCTTGAACTATATGAATATTTATTAAATATATTTATGAAATTATTTTCAGTTTTCAATAGAGAGATGCGTTAAGCAAGCTCATTTTGGGTGACGTTTTCTAACAACAAACTTTGCAAGCCGTTGCTTAGCAACGACGGTTGTTATTAACATGGCGGAATAAATTGCATGTCAAATGAATAAGTATTTTAATATAATGGTATATATCGAAAATATTACAAATATGAGAAAAAAAAGTATCCTATGTTCATCCCGAGACCCTCAAGTATCCCTATATGAGTATTTTATCACAATTAAATTAGCGGTTTGGCCCTGATTGCGTAAAAGACAGACATACAGAGTTACTTTCGAATTTATAATATAGGTATGGATAGAAGAGACAACGCCTGTAAATTGTATGATGATATCTACTTGGGACGATTAATTATTTACGTTTTTCCTCTCTGGTAAGATAAGATTTTGGGTCCCCTACTAAACACGCATATCATGAAGTCCGGCAAAAAGTGGAGAACGGAATGTTTTAAAATTAAATTGTGAAGCTTGGGCGTGAATTGTATACTAACAATACTTAAATTGTATTCTAGAACTATCGAAATATTTTATAATTTTCTATATAATAAATACCCTTATTTAAATGTAACAAAAATGCTTATACAAATCCATAGTCTAAATTATATTTAAAATATTATGAAAGTAAATGAAATCCTAAAGATTATATGACAGTCATAGTCATACATACCGACTGCACTACTCCAACATCACCTCACAATATTAAACATAAAAATTCTCCGACGTTCATAAAAAGTCGAGACGGAGAATTAGCGAATAGTCGTTTTGATGTCTATTAAACCTTAAGTACTGGAGCGTTCCGTTGCATCGTAAAGAACTTCAATAGCTGAACGTACAGACAAATTTATGACATTTTATATTTAACGATTATATATATGTATGTCGAGGCCGTCGTGGTGCAGCGGCACAAGGGTGTGACTCTAACGCGACGGTTGTGGGTTCGATCCCCACTCGAGGGAATGAAATATTATTTATTAACCTAATTAAGAATATTGAACATTGTATAAGAATCATCTACCAAATTTCTCAGAAATTAAATGGAGAATCGGAAACTAAATATCTTAAGCTTGGATTTCTCCTTTTTTTGTTAATACATTGCGTGTTACGTTGTATTGTACTCACCGCGCTTTGTCTTTTTACCGCAATGAGAAAATGAAAATAATTCATTCCTCCACGTAGGAATCGAACCCAAAACCGTCATGCTAACAATCAGGTTCTGTGCCGTTGCACCACGACAGCCTTTATTTTTGTAAGCTCTTCGTAGAAATAGAATAGAATAGAAATAGAATAGAATCCTTACATCTTTTCCACTATCTTCTTTATCACATCCGCTTCGTAAGACATTTATCCACCTTTATTGCTTGTAACTTAACTGCAGCTTAAAACTTAAAAGCACTTTCCGCCAGTTGTAAGCGTTGAAATAAAACTTTAAGTGGGGTTGTAAGTTGAACTTAAAACTACTTTGGGCGTGCGGCAAAATGATAACAGCGCTATTATGTGATAATAACATAATTTAACGAAATTTTCGCTTAATATTGAACTGTATAACATAATGTTAACAATTATATTCCCTTTGTATGATCGATAATTGCTCAATGAACTGAAATACCTTAAGGAGGCAAGAAATATGAACAAGATAGCTTAAATGAGCGTTCTCATTATGAACGGAAGATGCTGAAAACCCAAATAAACGACGCATTTAATGATAATAAATTATGAAAATTGTAGCTTGGCTGTCTTGCAGCATTTTACTGTAAATGCCGTGATTGTGGGTTCAATTCTTAATCGGGGGAAATTATTTATTTCCCCTCCGATCAGGCCTGCGATGACTGTAGGTTCGATTAGCACTTGGGAAAATAAATAATTTTCATTTTCTCGATCTCTTAAGTAGACAAACTGTGGCGTTAAGTAGCTTCATCGCGATAGTAGGCGATGGGAACCTGGGAACCTAGTGTAAAGTTCGTTCTCCATTAAGACACTTCTGTTTCCCACGTCGCACGTTTGCTCTGGCGCTACGGAGGCTCTTGTTCCATTTTTTCGAACTATAAGTAAGTATATATAAAATTTTTAGTAACTTCCATATACTCGAGGTAATACTGAAGCATTGCGATCGTACATCTGGTGCATTTTACGACTTCATAAAATGTACTCGTATAATAGATGCGCTTCTTCTAGGTATTTAAAATTTACTACCAAGTTACGGTGTCAGGTGACGCGAGTTGTCTTATGTTCCATGAAAATTTAGTTTAAACGTTTATGTGAAACAATAATATGGACTTTATGAACATATGTATGTATGTCTAACTTAGGTTTTAAGCTTGTGTTCTTCAGCATATATATTATGAAGGAGCTTTTTATTAACCACTTTTATTGTCTTTTGTTGTCCTTAAGTTAAGAATAGAATCAATTATTTTTATTTCTCCTCAGATGTGGCGTGTGTGGCGTTGAGTTCCACCGATCAACACATCCCGAGTATCTAATAACAAGGTTAATTCGCCTATTTTGTAAAGAAACAGCATAAAATAAAAAATAAAACTTTCCAATATAATTAACTTTACTAAAGACTTTGTCTCATATTTCGAGTTAATGAAGAGATCTCGCGGTCTCGGGAAGCCGCCGTTAAAAACTTTCACAATGGGGGAAAAATTGCTCTTTTGAGCTTTTTATCGAAAATATTTTAATAAAGTATTAATTTGATTATCTCAATTTATTGTTTCATGAAACGGTGTTTAATGAACTTGTGTTTTAATGGACTAAATGAAGGTTCTTTTATCATAGAACTTAAATGTAACATCTTTTAAAGTAATAACATTTTTTACAATGATATATACAAAGACTAGAAATATATGTATATAGTATAATAAATAAATATTACTTTAGTAGTTTAGATGAATATTTACCCCTAAATTAAATCGAGTCTATAACATCGCTTGTACTAAAACTAATTACGCTATAATGAAATGAAATTTTAATAAAGTTTCTCTAAGAAAGAGAACTTAAATCTCACAGCATCCAAGAAAAAGCTATCTTTCAACAACATAGTTAAGGCTACAGCGGAATAAAAATGAGTTTTTAATTTCCGTAAACAGCTGATAGTAAGACGCGAGTAATAAACGACTTGAACTATCAACTAAAACTTTGTTGTAACAAGAAGCCTGGATAATCTCAGAGTTTCTAGTCTTATATTGAAATAGATTTTCTTAATAAATTTCTATTTTATTCTTCGTATAGGCCGTGGTAGCGCAGCGGCAGAGAGTGCGACTGTAAGCGGTTTGATTCCTTGAATTATGACCTACCTGAAAAAAATGTGATTCTTAGAAGGACTGTGAAGAAATATTCTTACTTTTAGCTTAAAAAAATCTAAATTATAAATAACATTTAAGAAAATATTTTATTAAAAAACTAATGTTATTGGAAATTAAAAAATATATTTTTCTTCATTTCATGAAATAAAAATAACACAAAATAACGAAATACGTAAAATTATATCAATTTTTAAAAATACTACGTCGCTACGATAAAAAAATTGGCGATAAGAGAACTGCCTCATTTGCCGCATTGAATACTTCAAATCACCCCACGTGAGATAAAGAACATTATTTGTTACGACGACAATATGAATAAAATGCTTTAGAAGAAATATGTATACAATGTGTTACTTTCACGCTTATCCCGCTTATAGCAATGTATCTTTGGATTGGGTATGTCACTCCGAAATTTCAAGACATTGTATGATGAATAGTGGAGAACAACGCCGCGTTGTGCCTTGCTTAAAAAATTGAGCCAGGATATTAAAATATTCCATTCCAGTTCATGATTGCCTTAACTATTACTGAAGTTTTCATGTTTATTAAATAAAAGTGAATAAAAATTATATATATATATATTTTATAATTTTAATACCTTTACAACATATATGGGTATCTAAATTAAAATTTGAAACCCACTATTTATCAGTCTCAAGCGCCATATGAGTAAGAACGATCATTTGTACAAGATCCTTACTTAAGCGGACATTACTCACTTCACGCGGTCGTGTAAGGAAAATGATTGTTTTATAATCTCCCTAGAGTATGGTAATTTCTTTGTCTTAACCAACTTTAAATTTACCTATTGCTTGAAGTAAAGTGAGGAACGGAGTGTCTTAACACTAGATTTCCTCTACCGAGCCTCCTGTGTGCGGGATACAGCGTGAAGCTATATTCATATATTCAATTCTCTTCCCTTTACCGCTATTATTATTCTTTATTTTATTTTACTTTGAAATTGATATCAAGATATTTTATTTGATACTCGTTTAATACTTATTTAGTTATGTCATTATTAGTTTAACAGGTTTTTTTGTGGATATAAACAAAAAAATGAAAAGTTGAAAAACTCTACAAGTCGTATAATAAAATTGAGTGATTGTAGCGCTACTTGCGCTACAATCGCTCAATTTTATTTCGATGTTCGGGTGCGGTGTGCGGGTTCGATCCCACACAGCTAATTAATTTTATTTTTCCGTTATAATGAGAGGAAATCCGCCGCCCTCTTATTTTAATAGATATTCATTATTATTATTTTATATCAACTAAAATAATCCTATATCTTATAAAACAAAGTCGCTTTTCGTGTCTGTCTGAACTTTCTAACTCTTCTTCTTCTAAACCACCCAACGGATTTTTATGCGGTTTTCACCATTAGGTCGAATATTTCTCAGGAAAGGTTTATATATAGTTTATTATTTGTACATTCTTATGTAAATTAACATAAATACGATAAATGTGTCTAAAGTCCTACCCGTTGAGACACTTTCGCGCATGCGCTGCTATAATGGTAAGTACTACATGAAAATAATGTACTGGAGTATTGTTCCTCTTAATAAGATCTACAAAAAAGTCCGCGACAGCATATTTTTATCTTTTAAGTATAACGTGTAGTGATCATATTTCTGTCTATAAATAGTAATTTCAATATATTTTTTATTGTGAGGGAAATTTTTCCATAATGGTATTAATCCTTATCCTTTAAAATACTTTATTAATTTTCTACGTTAAACGAACATAAAGTTTGCTTTTTACACTATTTCGAAATTGCGAATAGTTTTAGAGAAAAACGCATTTAATTGTTGACACATCACGCCGTTGACACATCAGCTGTGCCGACTCAAGTTTTACTTATCCCTTACTCTCAGCATATAAATAAGTATATTAGTTACGTTGGCCATTTAATGTAGATCAAAACTGTCTTTTACTGTTTTTTCATTTTAATAAGTACTTTAGAAGTTGTTACAATATCAAAACATCCTTGCTGCGAAACGCGCCCCGCGACGTTTTGCTTATACAAGCGCGTCATGAGCAGTCATCGGTGGTTCAGTGGTAGAATGCTCGCCTGCCACGCGGGCGGCCCGGGTTCGATTCCCGGCCAATGCATTCTATTTTATTTTCCTCACAGGCAGCCACGTAGTGCTTACTTTTCATCAGGGACAGAATACCCTCTTCAGCATTAACCACAAGCTCGAAAAAAAACCCCGCCCGCTATAGAGGCATAGCAACGAAGATTTAGATGCGTTTGCACGTATTGGATAATTGGAGTTGAATGTATTATTTCAGCGCGATATTTTTGGTTTCATATTTTTTGTAGTAGTTATTGTAGGTAGGCTTTTGTTTATAATTTCTTCCGTTTAAAAATAGTCATTTAACTATCTAAAAATAGTCATTTAAATATATTTTAATAAGTACTTAAAAAGATTAGTAGCACAGATTTAAAATTACGGTACCTACTAAAAAATCCTTGCTGTGTAAAACAATTGGAAAATCCTTATTGAAACTACGAAAATACGGGTTGCATTAGAATTTAATTAATTTTCACATTATCTTAAGTGCTTTGCAAACATACATTATATGAATAATCCAGTAGTAAAAGCGGGCGAAGCCGCATGGGGGTCGTTAGTATTCTATAATATTTAATGTTACATACAACCGTGTAATAGGATAGCTTTACCGACCCAACGTAGCCTTTTATGGAATTTTGTAATTAGATGCGACCTCACATTATAAATATCTGAGAAAGGTATACTTATAAGTAAATTGATAAATGTACCTTTATTTTACAACAAAATTAAAATTTTGTTTTTAATTGTAGAATTTGTAAATTTTTAAGAACATCTACGTTTTTAAGTTTAAATTTAAAATATTTTTATTCTGATAGATACTTGCAATTACTTAAGAATCGTCGTATAAATATATCGCTGGTTTGAAAAACAGTTTTATTGAGAAGAGCTGCAAACAACTCTATAGTTACTCTTACCAATATATATATTGTTTTTAGTTTTAGCCATGGACCCCAAATGTCCTACAAAAAGATCAATATTCTAAGTTTTTTGTAGCCTCACACTGTATCCTCCACAAAGGATAAACTGAGGGAAGCTTAGTTATCCTAGCGCTCCGTTCCCATTAAGACACTTCCGTACCCCCCTTTCCGTGGAATTATTTAATTTAATTTTTATATATAATAAATTAATATAAAATTAAAGGTGTCTACCATCATACAATCAACAATCATTTGCACCACAAACTCTAAAATGCATAAAATATTCCCAAATATTAAATACAAACTTTCATAAGCCAAATTTACAGAGTCTAATATCGCTATATTGCACCCGAAGCCTTTTATTTATCCTCACTAAGCACGCCAACCTAGTTCTGCTTATTACAATGAGAAAACTTTGTTCGTGGAACCTGAAATTATGTGTTAGTTGTATTTGTAAAATATTTTTTATTTCATCGCAGTATTCTGCAGTATATATAGCAGGAATGTAGAGTGAACCTAGTGCTGAAATTTCTGCTCTGGTAAGGAAGCGCGGCGTTAAGTTTCACCACTCAACACGTTTTCTTCAAAAATCTAGTGACATATTGGGAATAGAGTAAAACACTATATTTCCCATGGTTATCTTGCTGTATGGGAATAAGGCGTAAATATGCTCTTTTTAAATAAAAAAAAACTAATTATTATATCACAAATTTAAATCTTATAAAGAACTTAATAGGTTAAGCTCATATACATTTGATATATTTAAGTATTTCTACATCTTCTAATGTCAGTGACTAAAGCTTGAACTAAATCTTCCACTGAGTAGTAAATAACTTTGGATGAGTTACTCAGGTGTAAAAATCTAAATATAGAGAAACGAATCGTCGGTTCATACACAAGCATCAATATCCGGCGTCATTCAACTAGAAATACTATTAAGTCAGTAGAGGTCTCTTCTTACTGTACTGTTTTGTGTGAAAGGTTTTTTTACTAAATAGATGTTCTGAAAAGCCTATAAAATGAGTTTAAAGAATGAAAATAATTAAAATATTCTCAAAATAGAGATAGTAAAAATTATATTTTTTAATTAAAAAATCTGTAATAACATTGATGCTCGTTTCTATTGGGTTTCGTACTCATATTGGAATTGGATTAGCTGTTCAGTACCAAAGAATGAAGCCGTATTAGAAGATACGAAGATATTAATTAATTTAATATATTTCATACTGTATTGAGTTCCATATAGAGCAGAAAATAGGTAACGTAGAGTTTTAACACTAGATACCTTTTGCTAACACCGCTTAACAGGACCAATGTGCTACAAAAATCAGTTGTAGGTAATTAACGTAATTTCCTATGATTTGGGCACTAAGCAATCAATCAATAACTAATTATGTGTGTGAGCGAGGGCCGACACTCGACAGCTATACATGGATTTCCTATTACGATATTTATTAGATATTCTATGGTCCAATAGTATTATGAAACGTACTTAAACAAGAGAAATACACTAGGGGCGCGAACGGGTCCTCAATTTTGACTCAATGCACTCGCGCTCTTTTTTTTGCCTAAAACCATCTACGTGGTCATATCTATACGTTTGCAAATTTTCATCTCAATTGGTCAAACCATTTGGGAGCCTATTGGTGACAAAGAGTGTAAAAAGTCTCCAATAGAGCGCTCCGCTCGCTTCGCTCAACTAATGTATATTTATGTTTTAGTATTGATTATGGCACAGTATGATTGCAAACGGTTGTGGGATCAAATCCCATTCGCTGATATGCTAATTTTAATAAACAACATGTTTTAATAAACATTTCATGTTAATTTTAATAAACAACATGTTTTTTTTTTATTATACATTTGGAAAAAAGCAAAGCAGTTTCATACTTTTCCTCGCATGCAATAGAGTGAACCTATTGTTAAGATTTTGCGTTCGATACGCACCTTTCAATTTGGATGAAACTCAGAAGTGCGCTTTGTGTACCAGAACGGGAAAATAAAAATAATTTAAATATCATTCCTCCAAAATTGAATTGAACTGGCAACCATCGTGCTTACAGTCAGACGATACCATTAACACCGCGATAGCCTTTGTAAATGTAATAATTATATATTATATGAAAAAATAAAACTTTAATATTACTAAAAGTATTGGGTGATATTCTTCAAACATTTAATGTTTACATTCAAAACTTTGAAACGACAGACAAATTTCTACTACTGTGGTTTAATTTTAACATAAATATCAAAATAATTAAAGCTCGAAAGCAAAATTACAAATATATTTAAGTACTTCCACGGAGTTGTTTAAAGAGCTTTCCTTTACAAAGGCAATCTGCCTGTCTGAGAGTTGGTTTCTGTACAGCTAGTCATTTTCATTTAAATATCAAAGTTGCTTCAATTTAAAACGTTGAATTGCAAACAAATTGGTAATATTTTAATGTTTAAGTATTTGTTATTGTACAATTATAACCCGACGGTTGTGGGTTCGATCCCCACTCGAGGAAATGAAATACTTATTTACCTTTAAATTTCCATATCTTCGCTCAGGTGTCGAAGCAAAGAGGCTTAACACTAGGTTCCCTCTGCCTATCCTGATGTGCGCGGGATACACTGTGAAGCTAAAAAAAATTAAACAAAGCTTATATTATCCCGCGTATAGCAGGATAGCAGAGGAAATATAGGAATCTAGTGTTAAGATACGTTCCCATTGAGACGCTTCCGTTCCCTGCAAAAGAAAAAGTTTCTCAAAAAAACAAAAGCTTTTGTTTCTTTTGCCATACCAACTAACTGTACTAGAAGTAGTAAAGACTGATAAGATTACTAAATATTCCGGATATTTTTCTGTATTTATCTGTCTCTATTTCTTTATTTTCATCTAATACAAGAAAGCTAACAAATTTCATTCCAACAATATATTCGAAGAAACTCGTGACAAGTGTTTACAGAAAGGACGCTAAGATTGTAGATCAAACGATTTATTCTGCTTCCTTTTGTGAATGTTGTGTAAATTATGTAAATTGTGCTGCGAGAGGAAAAGAGAGGGAAAGAGCGGGAAAGCTTCACGGACGTTGATAGCACCTCAGTTAATTACAGTGGAGAGTTATACTCGTATAAAATTAAATGGCAATTAACAAAATATGATTTGTTTTAAATGTTATCCCGAAAAAGCTAGGAAGTGTTTAAATATATATATATATATATATATATATATATATATATCTCTACTCTTTATTCTGCATATAGAAGAGTGATAGTTTAGTATCAAGACAATCGATTTGCCATTTTTGCTAGAACTATGTGTTGAGTAATCAAAAATTAATAACATTGGTAGGTAGGTACATTCGTTTCAAAGGTCGTACAGCAGAGTGGCGCAGTGGAAGCGTGCTGGGCCCATAACCCAGAGGTCCGTGGATCGAAACCACGCTCTGCTAGTGCGAAATTTTTATTATGTTTTAGTGACTATACTCTTTTCTTTCTTTTTATCAAATCTAATTAAACGCTTACTCTATAGCATTCGTAATAGGAATACAGAAAGTTTTTAATAGAGCTTTTGAGTAAGTTACATATCACCATCAACTTAGCTCTACATCTATAACCATTATAACCATTTGGTTATAAAAGTCGTTAAATCATAAGCATAGTGACGTGTCTCTTGTTCTAAGACTGAGTGTTTTGACACTAGCGTGACATACATGAAAGGTGTCATCACGAGATATTTATTCCGCTGCAATAAAATAAGCGTTAGTTTTGTTTACGATATAAGGCGAATTGTTTCGCCTTTTTTTCATCAATTTCAATACAAGATATCAAAAGTTATTTATGGTGCAGGTAAAGTTTAAATGAAAACTCTTATACCTCAAAAATAATAATAAATGTGATGATTATAATAAAAATAATTTGATTTTGATTATAATAATAAATTATGAGCCTCGAGAGTGCGATGGTTAGTGGAGAGCGGAATGTTTTAACACCAGGTTCCGTCTGACTGTCCATGTAATACGCGGGATCCCAGTGTAATAAAAATGCTTTGTTTTAGAACTCACTATTTTTATAACATATATATTTTCTAAGCAGCACACAATTAAAAGTATTAGCAAACCACATTTTAAACAAATTTTTTGTATATTTTTACAGAAAAAGTGCAAAATACAAAAATATTATTTCAAATGAAAGTCCTCCGAGATATAAATGGGTAAATGAATTCATCCCGTTATGAATGCCTTAGCGTCGTCGTTTTATTAATTGATATAAATCGTTCGTCTGCGGGCGAATGCGGCGCTTAATTTGAGTTTTCATTTTAACTAAGAATAATAGGAATAAAAGTTCCTTTATACTCGTATATAAATATCAAATATAACGGGAAATCATTAGAAAATGCCTAAATTTAAATAATTTTTGGTTAATTTTGAAATATATTATAATTGTAAGTACATTTATCAGTTTGGTTGGTTTTCTTATGTTCCAGCCGTAACCCGCATACAGCAGGATAAACGGATGGATCGCGTGTTGTTTTCTTACTAGAGCTGGGTAATGAAAATAATTCATTCCCTCGAGTAGAAATCAAACCCACAACCGCCCACTCGTTTACAATTATACGTCTCACAAGGTCACGTCGGCTTCACTGCGTCACTGCAGTTTAGTTTTTTCAGCCCTGTAAAATTAATTGAAACTTCCACAGCTTACATCAAATTCACAACCACCATTTTAAACTCAAATGGAAATAGAATATAATAATTATATTAAAATATGTTTAATTTATCAATTTTCTATAGTATTCGAGTAAATTATAAAGCTTTAGAGTCACGAGGCGAATAACTAATCGTAAGGACGTTAAGCTCGCTGAGCTTGCAGTAACCGCTAACAAGTAACAAGTATTACCTCCTTTCAACCCAAACCAACTAAAATTCGTAATGAGGAATGCTGTAGAGATATCTATGTATATACTAAAGTATATAGGTGGAGAATAGAGTGGCCAGTTTAAATAGAAGTAATTTAGAGATTAAAATTTTTGAGACCACTGGCCTGGCTGGCCTGGAGGCTGTGATATTGGCACAGCCGGTGAATGTAAACGCGATGCCTTCAAAACAAAAACAGAAACTTAGTTACTGTCATTTATTAACAAGTTCTTTGCATTTACATACTAAAAGTATCAATGTAACGGCTTTTAATATAATAAAGAACTGATGTTAAGCCACAAAACGTATGACAAAATCTAAATCTGACATTTCATGTTAATTCTAAACAACCATCAAGTACGTATTTGTCGATATCAATAGACTTCCTCCGAAGTGAACTTATTCCTCGCGCCTCGAGGCTTAAGCTTTTCAACGTCAATCGAAAAGTTTCAGTGTATTTTCTTTAGAAATCCTCTTTAAGTTACAAATGTTACAACGATCATGACGGCGAGGACAGTGATATATGACTCCTGGCTTTTTACCACCTGACGAGTTTTCGAGGTTTTTGCTTATAAAGAGATTTGTCGGTAACACTTTTATGATGTTACTGCATTTAGTAAGTGAGGAAAAATCGATAAATTAACGTCGTTTCTCAGTTCAAATAAATTCAGCTTCACGCACACTGCAGGGTTGGCAGAGGGAACCCAGTGTTAAGACACTCTGTTTCATTATTACAGTTGTAAATAGTATTCATAGAGCGGTTGTTTATGCAAATCAGTAAAATAGCAAGCACTGGAAGCTTAATTGCTGAGCTTACGGAGACATTAATTAACTGCTTGTTCAAACAGTTTTGTTACATTTGCAAATAAATAAGTACATAATTATGTATACGTACGTGGAAACGGTTAATTTGTACTATAAATTCCAATTCATAAATTTTAGATATTCTTTATTTATTTAATTATTTTTTCACAAATTTAAAAAAATGCTTTTAATTTAAAATTTATCATTTTGTTTTATTATTAAATTGTCTATCGTCATGTCATGACGCTACCACTAGCGCTCTACTGCGAAGAACCAGAAGTAAATTCAACAGTTGTTTGTTTTTTATAAAAACATCACAATTATTATTTTATACTTTGGTAGGACAACTTTATCCTGCATTATAATCACTTTATATACTTATGTTAAATACATTTTCATCCGATAAATATTTCTGAACCTGCTTTACTTGTGTATAATTCAACTTTAAGCCTTTAAATTATTGAATTGCAATAAATTTTAACCAAAATTAAAACACAATATACTATGTAGATGAAAGATTGTAAAAATAATTAATATTCATTAATATAATTTTTCAAAACGATAAAATTTTATATGTTTTAAATTATTAAATATATTAGCAAAAAAGTATATAGCAGAGCGTGGTTTCGATCCACGGACCTCTGGGTTATGGGCCCAGCACGCTTCCACTGCGCCACTCTGCTGTACGGTAGATGTGTAAAATGTACCTACCTATTTTACAAATTTTTACACTTTTGGCATATTGAGAGGCTGAACTCAAAGCTTCGCTTTCTCCTTTTACGAGAACGGGTAAATGAAAATAATTTATTACTCTAATTGGAACGGCACCCACAACCATCGTGGTTACAGTCAGCAGTGCCTTGGCCGCTTAAATATTTTTTTTATATTTCAAAATAGACGTAGATGAAAACATAATTTTATTATATTTATATTAAACTTTATTATATTTATATGTAAGTTCAAAATTTATATTTTAAAAATATAATTTTGTTTTAATTTACATACTATTTATTATTTTTCAGCCTAACGTGTTACATTCATGAAATTCTTGTGAAAACGGATATTGTAATTTTTCACCATTCTTTTAAAATTTAAATATTTTCAATAAATTCTAATAATTAAAGAGATAAATATACTTTTATTACTTTATAATAATACAATATACAAAACCTTCTCTAAAATGGCTTTCAAAGTTAATGTGATCCCCCGATGCAGCGTACAGTTCGTCTTTACTCACGTAAAGTTCGTCCGGGGTGAATGGAAACTTTGAAACCTGGTTACACCAATGATGTATGGGTGGCTGGATGCTCAATCCTTTAGAAGATCACTCAAACTTTACTCCACCTGCATTACCTTGTATGTATACGAGTAATACCCTTTTGAGACCTTTTTGCATCGCTTTGATCCGGTTTTTTTCTCCCAATAGTCTTAAATGACTTATTTTACTATAATAAGTAAACTACCATTACTTCCTGACATCGCAGGCAAGTTGATCCTTTAAATTATTCTTTCAATTTCTGAAGAGAAACATATCATTTTGTTCGTAGTTTAAACAAAAAACTAACGTTAGTGCCGACGTTGGACCCGAGAAGTCGCGACGTAATTTCATAGTAACATACTACTACATTTATTTATGTAGAACACAATCCAACTTACTTGTCAACCGGCTGTGGCAGCAGCTGGTCACGGAAAATATGAAAATTTTACGTACAATTTTTTATACATATGAATAATAAGCAAGACTAATAAGAGACTTTTATTTTGGGATAAAATTGTTAGAAAAGTTATCAAAATTCTGTTAAAAAAACTCTTAAATTTGTCCAAAAGTCCCCCAGTTTAAAGAGAAACGTGAATAGAATATATCAGCTCAACGGACCGGCAGTAACTTATCTCACGTCTATTTAAACTTTAAAACACCGCTCCATCCCCTAAGGACTTCGGGAAATAGAATAGTAAACAAAATAGATGAGAATAATCGCAGACGCCAGTCGTGGCATTGGAGCAAAAAGTGTGACTAAAATCGACTGGTTTTAGGTTTTTTAGTTTTAGTAGGTTAGTTTTATTTTATTTCCTCGAGTGGGGATCGAAGCCACAACCAGTCGGTTTTACAGTCACACTTTGTTCCCCAGCGCCACGGCTGGCCTCTTAATCTTGTCGTAATATATATATAACAATCATAATCGGTTTAATAGATAAAGACACTCCGTTCTCAATTTTTCAATCAATTATCGAGACAAGAGAAGTAGTGAAGCTCTTTACCGCGCTCTGTCTTGTTGCTAGAGCAAGCAAGTGAAGATAATACATTCCTATGAGTGTGATTACAAAGTGTTGGTACACCATGATATCCTCAAATAATAAATAAAATATGATAATATAAATATTTTAAAATAAATACAATAAAGTTAAATAAATAGCCTAAATAAGCAAATGTTGTTTATCTATTTACGTCTCACCACGCTCCCGCTGATATGCCAGACCTGTCTGTCACTTAACTTGTATTTAATATCAAAACGGAGCCAGACATTAATTGAAATTAATGAAATTTCTAATGTAATGACAATCTGGAAATATTATATTATAATCTTTGTGCTGGATGCAAATTTAAGTTATTATTCTTAGTATGGTTAGTGTTTGTGTTACGCTTAACACGAAATGAGAGCTCAAAGAGAACGTGGAGAACAGAGAGAATCAAATGAATGAACAGTGAGATTACTTATAATTGAAATGCTTTTTTATTTTTACCTTATCACGTGTACATGTAATATGTAAATACATTTACATATTTTTTTGCGGGTTCACGCATTTTCCCGCATATAGCAAGACAGACATAGGGAATCTAGTGCTAAGCTGTCTTAAGGAAATGAGTGTTTTCCTTACTTTCCACCAAATTTTCAGAGACATTTCATGCTTAAATGTGAAGTTCAACGCTGTGCTTTGTTAATCATGGAGAAGAAATGAAAATATCATATATAATGTTTCCCCAAGTGAGGATTGAACTCACAACCATCACGTTTACACGACGTTGTCCACGACGGCATAATTACATAATATACGTTGTATGAGAATCCAGAAAACATAATTTTTACGTGCAACTGAGTGTCAACGAGAGTTATGTGGACTCTAGAGAAACATATGAAACCACTGCGCCGATTTATGAGGGGACGAAATGTCATACATTATATTACACGTATATAGGTAGACGTGATAACATTCTTATTATAAAAAGTGATAAAGAGGGTTTGAAAAATGAAATAATAATTTTATTACCTTTTAATTTATTAGTGAATACAATTCTAAAAAAAATACTAAACATTTACTAATAAAAAAAAATAGTACCATGTAAATTTCCAATACTGTGCTGGAGGAGTAGCTCTCGAGCCCTCTTTACTTTACGACTTCACTGACCCAATTACTATACACCGCATGTATACAGATACAAGTCTGTATATAAACAACACTACGTTTTTACGTTACACGCACTATTTCTGCCAGTTCAGATGAGATCCTGGCAACACCATGGCTCTATAGAGTGCTGGAAGGACTTATTCAAGTTTACTTTTAATTAACTTTTCTATCGTCCCAGTAAAGCCTTGTAAGGTAAACGAAGCCCAGAATCCGCTTTCTGAATTTTGGAGCTTTTGTAAGGTAAGCTTTTGAAAAATACTGTTTGAGCTTTTTTAACTTAACCTCTGAGTTTAGATTATATTATTGCACATAATATAATTTATACGTAAAACAATATTGAAATAGTGCTTAAGTGTGTGACTGTATAATCGACAGGTTGTGGGTTCGATTCCCACTCGAGGAAATAAAATATTTAATCTCGCTCATTCTGGTAACCGTTGAATTCCGTCACTCAATACGCAATGCCTTCAGAATTCAGCGGAAAGTGCTAAAGGGAAATGTCTGAACGGGAACGAAGTGTCTTAACATTAGATTCCTAAGTTCCCTTAGTTTACCCTGTTATGTGAGAAATAGGTATAGCGTAAAGCAAATATAATAAAAAATGACAAAATAATAACCCAGGTCATATTTATCTAAAATTATATATGAAGCACACTTATTATCGTAGCAAGATATGAACTTAAAACCATCTCATACAATTAGTAATATTCCAACTCTACCGTCATAAAATCAAATTATTTTTTTAAGTAACAAAAAATATTCTTACAATAGTTCTATAATATATATAAAATTTGTATATACATTGAACCTCTTCTATAACTGAATATCGAAGCTACGAGTACATCTCGATACGATTCGTTCGTTTCCAATGAACGAGGCACAATTTTTGTTCGAACTTAATAGCTTTCGAAAACGTCGAATCGATTGTTGAATGCAAATTTTCTTAAAATAGAAGCAAACCTAGTTTCGGAAGCCTTTTTCCGTTTTCCTGCATTCGCTAGTTGCATTCCGACCAACACGACTGAAGCGAATATGATATTGAAATTTTGACTTAGTACGTAGTTTGTGTGTTCAATATTTAAAATATGATTTCAACAGAAGGAACCTAGTGACAAGACACTCTGTTGCGTATCTGTTGATATTGCGTATTGAGTGATGGAACTCAATGACGCATTTTATTTACTTATCACAGGGAGGATATGAAAAAAAAATATTTACCGAGTAGGAATCGAATCTACAACTGTTCCACGACGACCAAATATGCGAAACTACGGCAAACGCAATGTATTTAAAATGGATATAAAATGGAAGCTTGTATTAACACCGACGCGAATTTCATGACTGTGTCATAAAACAGAAACTTCATAAGTTAATTAATATTAAAATAACAAACTTTAATAAGCAATATTTATATATAAATACAAATTATAACGAATTACGTTTGCGGCAGTCGAGGGATTGAAAAAAAACCGAATAATTATTAATTATTTATTAATTATATATTAATACAATTATCTTAAAACTAACGACTGCTTTAATCGAAGTGAGAATAAAGAGTGTTTTTAACTTCTAATAAGATATTATAATTACGAGAATTAAAACACAGGTGCATTGGACAATTCGAAGAAATCGCTGGGTGGTCGCCTGAGATCAGGCGAGTACTTTGGTACGTCAGCATATTCGTAGGGTTAGGGTGACGTAACTCCTCCACCCCTAGAGAGGCAACTATTTGAGAATGTTGAGTGAAAAAGTTGCCGGAGTACACGCTTCCTTAGGATCTTCTGGGTTATCTCCATTTTCCAAACTTTCCTCATTCTTTCCAATAGTTTTCTTATACTTTTTATATTGTAATAAAATGATAAGTGCACCTGCACTGAATAATATTGCGTATACTGGTATGGTTGTATGATATACTGTAGTATCTTTCTCGTGTTCAATGTGTAGCGGTGATTGCATCACAATTTTATCTTTGAGTCTATGGAGTCCATGAAGATTTATAGATGATATATTAATAGTTGTATCTAGGTGAGCAATTTCATCGGATATCTTTATCAATTTTAAGGGCTGTCCTCTTATTTCGTTGTTGTCGTTGATTAACGTAAATTCTTCGGATATGATTTGGCATCCTAGGGGAATAGTTATAAGGTAGCTGCCTTTTAATGATGTAAATTCGTGTTTATTGCATGATATTTGTATCTTTTGATTCTCAGGAAACGATATAATATAGTGCATATCGTCTAGTTTCTCCATAGATCCTCGTAGAAGATTAACTGTAGTTAAGTGACAAGATTCTTTCAATATTTGGTTAATAATTAGCTCGTGGATACAATCGGAATTTGTACGTATCTGATGGTTGAGTTCTACTTGGCAGAGATACCAGCTGCTATGTTTCGGGCATTCGGCCTCTATGTACAAGAATGAATTCTCGTTTGTTGCAATGAAAGGAGAGGATGGGATAAGAGCCTGTGATTTTTTATTAGGTACTACTGCTAATCTATATAATAAAAAATTATCCTTAGAAATAATAGGAAATCGGAATATAAAAACTATTTGCTTATTAGCATAGTAAGAAGCCGGTTGAATTATATTATAATATTCTCTTAATTCTAAATTTAAAATACTATCTTTTCCGTAGATAGTCTTAAGCTTGTCTATCATTGAACTTAATATATCTATACTAATCATAGAATGGTGCATGCTTGATGCATGTATAAAAGCTAAACTATTTTCTATTCTTAATAATTCGTTCCTTAAATCGTGTATGTTTTCACTTAATATTACTAATAGTTGGCCAAATTTCGCATATTTAATTAAAGTCAAACCATTATTCATTTTGTTAGAAAGTATTAACATTAAGGTACTATTAATTTTACTTTGATTTTCTACTAGTTGAGTCAAAACGCTATTATATTTAGTGATCCATTCTTTGCTTATGCTTAATTGATTGTTAATTTCATTTGTAATTTTATCTTGATTACTTTCTAATAATTTTATAGCTTCGTTATACTTTAAAGCATCAGCATAGTCTAAGTTCCCTGTAATACTTTTATAACAGTTCCGAGTCCATCAATGATTCCTCTTTTAGATCTAGTGGGTTGTAAGGATTTAATTTGAAGTAATATCTCGTCTAATTTGTTAAGCAAGTAATTTATCTGTATTTCATATACTGAATACATTCCACTAATGGCATGTACCTAAGTAATTGATTTTTATAATTGTGTAAATGATTCTGTAGACTGTGTGTGCTATCTTTTTATATTTAATGTCCGCGAATTTAATGTCCTAAAGATGTACCAGGGGTAACATTGCAAACACGAGGATCCTGTAACAAATTTGCTGCTTTAGGGATTCGCTTTAGTCGCGATTTTGCTATAGGGCCACGTTTCTTTTTAGTGTAAATATGTATGGGTAAATCGACAAGGACAGTGTCTTGTGTATATCTAGGGGCTGTTTTCTGTCTTTCAGCTAATGGATCGGGTGCATATTCTATCTCAGGTTCGCGTGTATTATTTCTATTTTCAATAAGGGTCGTTCGGTCACTAAGGGATGATTGGTTAATGGTGTCGTACTCTTTTTTCATCCGCTCTTTATAGGTCTGTAAGTATTGTTGTAACATTTGTCGAATGAGGTCAAAGTCAAGACAGTCTCGGGGGTCAAAATGTCCATTTAATAGATCAAAAGGTCTATGAAATTTATTAAGAGGTCTATCGTGACTACTGTCTGCCGTTGACGTAGAGGAGTTAGATCGATGAGAGGCGGTTATTTTTGACGAGTTTAATTTTCCAGGAACCGATACCGTAGAGGAATTTGATACCCTGCATAAGGTATCGGATGGATTGCCTAATAGGGAATTTAATTCATCGATTTCGTCTATTAATGACTTTGTTTCTTTTGTATGTATTTCTATTCTAGAGAGAGCGTCCGCGTTAGTATTACTCTTACCTTTTTTATATATCACTGTATAGTCAAATTCGCTTAATCGTAAACGCCATCTCGTAAGCCGTGAATTTGGCTCCTTTAGGTTCATCATCCATTGCAATGGTTTATGGTCTGTAACTATTTTAAATTTCCTACCAAATAAGTAAGGCCTAAAGTACTTTGTTGCCCAGACTATAGCCAATAATTCTTTTTCTATGGTACTATAGTTTTGTTCACTATCGTTAAGGGTCCTAGAGGCATAGCAAATTGGTCTATCGGATCCTATAGGGCCTTGTGATAAAATAGCACCTATAGCCACATTGGATGCATCAGTTGTGAGGTTAAATTCTTTATTGAAGTCGGGGTATTGATGTATTGGGTCATTTGTTAAAACTGTTTTACACTTTTCAAAACTAGATATGTATTCGTCATTTAAAATGATTTTCCTACCCTTTTTTAGACATTGTGTAAGGGGTTTTGTTAATTTTGCGAAGTCTGGAATAAATTTACGATAATATCCAACTAAGCCTAGGAATTGTTTTATTTCTTTTGGTGTTTTCGGTATGGGGTATTTTTCTATTGCAGCTATTTTTTCGGGGTTAGGTTTAACTCCGTCTGCACTTATAATATGACCTAGAAAAGCTGTCTCTCGTTTTAAAAATTCTGACTTATCCATTTGGATTTTAAAGTTGGATTCTCGAAGTCTCTGGAAGACTTTTCTTAAATTTACTATATGCTCTTGTAAGGATGTACTAAAAACAATTATATCATCCATATAGACTAGACGAATAGAGTTTTGTAGGCCTTTCAGCACATCGTCCATCACTCGCTGAAAGGTCGCCGGAGAATTTTTTAATCCCATGGGCATACGAAGGAATTCATAATGTCCATGTTCTACATTAAATGCCGTTTTATGTATGTCCTGAGGATCTGTTTGTACCTGATAAAATCCGCTGGCTAAGTCTAAAGTCGTAAAATACTGACACTTTCCTAATTTATCTAATACGTCGTTAATGTTGGGGATAGGATATTTATCGTCTATTGTTTTTTCGTTTAATTTGCGAAAATCAACAACGATTCGCCATTTTCTTTTACCGGATGCGTCGACCTTTTTAGGCACAACCCAAATAGGTGAGCTCCATGCCGAATTAGAGGGTCTTATTATTCCTTGATCGAGCATTTGACCTATTTGTTTCTGTACTTCCTGTCTATGAACATACGGGTATCTATAGCTTTTTGTGTGGACGGGGACTTCGTCGGTGGTTTTAATCGAGTGTTTTAACTTATTTGTAAAAGTAAGAGGCTCGCCTTCTAGATAAAATACGTCAGCGTATTGGCTACATAGTATTTCTAGATTTTTCCGTTCCTCAACGTTAAGATGCTCTGTACGAAGTCGCGTCAGAACGTCTTTTACACGTTGCGATTGTTCATTGCATCTAAAAGTGATATTATTAATTTCTGCATAGACGGCTCGGTCCATTGAGAATATTACGTCATTCCTACTAGGATTTTTAACTTCTACGATACCTCTGCTATTCTTAACGGACGTAAGGCATTCACTAATTATGCAATTTGAAATTTTTTGTTCTTTTACGTATGCTTCGCCATCGTGTATATTAATAGGAATATTTAACAATTTTGATTGTCCTGCTGGGATTATATCTTCGTATAAATTTGCATTACGAGAGTCATGTACGTATATGGGGTTTGAAGCAGTCTTGGTAGTAAGTGTTTTATTTTTATAATCTATTACTGCTTCCCATTTGTCTAACAAATCGGTTCCTATGAGTCCATCGAAATAGTCATGAAATTTATATACATAAAATGTTATATTACGCGGGTCATTAAATTCGTTAAAGCTTGGTATAGTTATTGAATAATCACTTCTAGTTTTGGCATGAACATTACATACTTCGAATGGATCGTAGTTTAGAGGAAAATTATTAAGATATTTTTCTACAACAGTTGGACTCAAAAAGGATTGATTGGCTCCTGTATCGATTAATAATTTTAATGGTGGCGATAATATTTGAATATATGGAAGGTGACGTTGCGTATGTAGATTAATTTCTATTTTAAGGTGTCGGACTTGGAGATTTTCTGAAAATCCTGCTCATTATCGTCAGATGTAATCTCATTAACGGTTTCTATTTGTGACGTAGTGGGATTATCGGTATAGTTTTGGGGATAGGCATCATAGTTATAGTCATAGTCATGGTCATAGGGGTATTCTATGTATTCGTTACTGTTATAATACGGTTCAAAGTCTGTATAATAATCGTACGAGTCGTAATCGTCTTCAAAGTTATAAAAATTTATTTCCCTTGATTTAAAATAATTTCTCGGGGGAGGATTACCGTATTTTAGCCAATTATGTCCTGTAAGTGTATGCTGTGTTGGTGGCAGTGGTCGAGACACAAAGTGGCTCACACCGCTCATAGGTCTAGGAAATCCATTGCCTTGATTGGGCTTCTGTGTGTTACTATTTCGAGGCGGTAACTTAAACATGTGACTGTTAGGGTTGTAGTTCGGAGGTGGTGCACCGAACATTCTTTGTGTGTGCGTGGGTAGTCTAGGGTGTTGGTGTTCATTATTAAATTTAAAAGGCTGTGTGTTAGATCTATTTTGGTATATAGGTATACTTAGTGGAAATGCGCGTGGTGCGAATGTGTGGTGAGTAGCGTTAGGTCTAGCGGTTACGGTTTTGTTAAATTTTGAAACCTCGTAACGGCTGTGCATGTACATAGTATTAAGTTCTTCATGTACATATTCCAGAGCTTTTTCTATAGTTGGTGGTCGCATACAACGAATGCGGGATCCTAATGGTTCTTTAAGACCACGAACATAGGCCTGCATTGTTACTTTTTTATATAAATCGCGCTTTGCTTCGATAGTGGTGGATAGTGTTTCATGTAGTGTAACATAGGTCATTAACATGCTAAACAAATTTTGACAATGGTCATAAAATTCTTGAGGGCTTCTATTACCTTGTGTGGCTAAGGAGAGATCATTGTATAGGGCGGTCTCATCCCTTTGGTCGGAAAAGTTATTAATTAAAAGTGTTTTAATACCTAGCCAACTATCGGGTATTCCGTTTGAATTAATTTTGCTTGCTGCTGTGCCCGTTATCTTGTTTAAAATTCCATTTAACAAACATACGTTAGAAAATTGACTACCAGGTAATTCACTAAGATATTGGATCGCTAAATGGTCACAAATTTGAATAAATCGAGTTAAAATATTTGGGTTCCCGTCGAACTCCGGGACAAGGCGGAGGGCCTTAAATATAGTGTCCGGATCGTGAGACATGTTAACTAAATTAATTAAATTAGAATGACTACTATCTAAATTTAATTTTTTTATTTCTTCCGAATTAATATTTCTTAATCTATCTATACTTAACCGACGGGCCTGCCTAGATGGAGGCTCTCGGGTCCTAGATGTGTTAGGATGGAAAATTTTGGTAACTTATGAATAGGAAGGAGCAACACGAGAACAATTCTTATGTACTCACATAAATTGCATTATCTAGTCTCTTCTCAGTTGAATCGAAGGCTGGATTCTACTCCCGGCTGCCACAGGTCCGTAGATTCTGGATTCTCGAACGGTGCTCGATAGCCACCCGGGCGGCGCGCGACGCGATGATAATTATCGAGTAATTAATTTAAACCGATCGCGAACCGGCCCGCGAAAATCCTACCGACTGCGCCAATTACGTTTGCGGCAGTCGAGGGATTGAAAAAAAACCGAATAATTATTAATTATTTATTAATTATATATTAATACAATTATCTTAAAACTAACGACTGCTTTAATCGAAGTGAGAATAAAGAGTGTTTTTAACTTCTAATAAGATATTATAATTACGAGAATTAAAACACAGGTGCATTGGACAATTCGAAGAAATCGCTGGGTGGTCGCCTGAGATCAGGCGAGTACTTTGGTACGTCAGCATATTCGTAGGGTTAGGGTTACGTAACTAACGGGTCTTCTATTATAAAATAACCAAGCGTTCATAATTCGTAAATTATTCTCTTCAATTTGGAGCTTATCTGTTATTGTCATTACAATATAAAATACGAGTCAGTAATTCAATAGCTTATTAATACCGCGATGTGCTTTCCAACTTCAATTAATTGGCTGGAATATGTTATACTACAATATTATATTACTCAAATAAAGGGTAGGACAATTAAATAATTATTACGATTACCGCGCAGTGGTTAGGGCGGGTTGGTAATTTTTGAGATCTTTTGAAGTAAAATAAGTAAATATTTCATTTCAGTTTTCATTGATACACATTTATATTATAACAATATAAATAAAATTTAAATATGTTATATTTCTGCTATTATGACGAATTTCGTACACGATGTCTGCGTAATTGAATCTCATACTGGTAATAGCATTTATGTAAATTATATAAATATACTAGTGGACCCGGACGCGGCTACGCCTGCTTAAACTATAAGAATATTTTCGCGTCGGTCATATTCATACTACGCCGCCCGAAGGCTAGGTCGAATCAGTGACATCTCCTTAATTATTTATTAGAATGTTATACAGTAAACTATAATCCCATCAAAAACATAAATGTAAAATGAAAGCCAAGTTCTGTAATAAAACGTATGCTTTCAGCGATAAAAGAAGTGAGATGTAAATGTATGCCAAGTTCAATGGTCAGTCCTGAAATTTATTTATAACAATATAAAATATTTTATAACAACTG
>JAEBDU010012773.1:475407-491670 GCA_016802625.1 Heliconius numata
ACTAATCTTTTCAAGTACTTATTAAAATATATTTAAATGACTATTTTTAGATGGTTAAATGACTATTTTTAAACGGAAGAAATTATAAACAAAAGCCTACCTACTAATAACTACTACAAAAAATATGAAACCAAATATATCGCGCTGAAATAATACATTCAACTCCAATTATCCAATACGTGCCAAAGCATCTAAATCTTCGTTGCTATAGAGGCAGGCGGGTTTTTTTTTGCTTGTGGTTAATGCTAAAGAGGGTATTCTGTCCCTGGTGAAAAGAAGCACTACGTGGCTGCCTGCGAGGAAAATTAAATAGAATGCATCGGCCGGGAATCGAACCCGGGCCGCTCGCGTGGCAGGCGAGCATTCTACCACTGAACCACCGATGCGTGTAAGGTAGGCGGGAGCGGCGGACGCATGGCGAGTGGCGAGCCGTTTCGCAGCAAGGATTTTTTGATATTGTAACAATTTCTAAAGTACTTATTAAAATGAAAAACAGTAAGAGACAGTTTTGATCTACATTAAATGGCCAACGTAACTGATATACTTATTTATATGCCGAAAGTAAGGGATAAGTGAAACTTGAGTAACATACAGCTGATGAGTCAACGGCGGGATGTGTCAACAATTAAATGCATTTTCTCTAAAACTATTCGCAATTTCGAAATTGTGTAAAAAACAAATTTTATCTTCGTTTAACGTAGAAAATTAATAAAGTATTTTAAAGGATAAGGATTAATACCATTATTGAAAAATATCCCTCACAATAAAAAATATATTGAAATTATTATTTTTAGACAGAAAAATGATCACTACACGTTATTCTTAAAAGATACGAATATGCCGTCGGGGACTTTTTTGTAGATCTTATTAAGAGAAATAATACTCCAGTACATTTTTTTCATGTAGTTACTACCATTAAAGCAGCGCATGCGCGAAAGTATCTCAACGGGTAGGACTTAATACACATTTATCGTATTTATATTAATTTACATAAGAATGTACAAATAATAAACTATATATAAACCTTCTACGAAAAATACTCGACCTAATGGTGAAAACCGCATCAAAATCCGTCAGGTGGTTTAGAAGAAGAAGAGTTAGAAACAACAGACAGACACGAAAAGCGACTTTGTTTTATAAGATATAGGATAGGAAGCACTAAAACATATGTTTAAATTATAATAAATAATAATGAAGGATGTTAATCCATTTATTATATTCTATCTATATATATGTCGGAGTTGGGTGGATTTCCCTCGCACCTCGGTACTACAAATTCCTACATATATAAAAGGACTTGTCGTCACTGACTGAGGTAAGACGCACGCACAGCCGTAACCGCTGTGCGTAGTAACGTAAAATTTGGACAGATGTTTACTTTCGTAATCTGGACATCCACTAAGAAGGGATTTTAAAAAATTATAACCCTAAAGGGGTGAAATAGGGGTTGTAAGTTTGTATGGAAAAAAAATTAAATCGGCACCGATTTTTATAAAATTTGAAATTTAGATTTTTAAAAGTATTTAATTGAATACGTGTTTCATAGTTTTCTAGAATTCTCCCGCTAAGGGTGCAAATAAAGGGTTGAAAGTTTGTATCGATTTTTTTTAATCGGCACCAATTTTTATAAAATTTGAAATTTAGACTCTTAAAAGTATTTAATTGAACACATGTTTCTTGGTTTTCTAGAATTCAACCCCTAAAGGTGCAAATAAGGGGTTAAAAATTTGTATGGAAAAATCTTCAAATTTTTATAAATTGATTTTTCCATACAAAAATTGATTTTTATAAAATTTGAAATTTCGACTCTTAAAAATATTTCATTGAACACATGTTACATGGTTTATTAGAATTCACCCCTAAATAAGCTAGCGAAGCTGCGCGCGTCCGCTAGTATTTTTATATGTTTACGTGAAGCCCTTGAAGTCCACATGATGACAGGCTTTCTCAGGACATAAATTAGAGTCCTTTTTTTGCTACAAATGGAGACATATCTTATCTTAAAATATACTTGAAAGCATCGTGTTGTTTTAGATGGCTTACGTAAGTTATAGTGAAGTTAGTCTACAAAACAAATAAAATATTTACTAACGTGTGACATAAATAAAAGCAATATTATGTAAATAATGCATTGCTCTTATATTATGCCAGGCGCTACACTATAAGTAAATGTTCCTAATTGAATCTATTTATTGAAAAATTATAAGTAAATATTAAAAAAATACTAGTTTCGGATTTTTCCCTTTACATACACCCAATTACTTAACCGGATGCTAAATTTTACCATTCTAGGTCATCTGGAACTTGGTTAACATTAAGGTCTATAGGTCAGTCACCCCCCTAAAAATTAACGATTTTTGGACGTCATTATCTAAATAACTGTTTGAGCTGTGTTTATGAAATTTAATACGCGTATATAGGTAAGGGGTCTAAATATTTGAGCCAAATATGACAGGTTTAGGTGGAATAGTTTTTGAGTTACGAATAGGTAAAATGTGGCTTCAAATGGTTCCTGTAAAATAACACACGGTGCTGCTCGCCAGTTCTGAAACCCAGAACTTGGCCAACGCGCTCCGCGCGTTTTAAATTTCAGTCTAGATAAAATGCTAAAAGTGATTATTATATTTATATTCATAAGGATGAATATCAAAATGTCGCGGTAATGGTTGCGTAGCGACGCGACGGTTGTTATTAACATGGCAGAATAAATTGCATGTCAAATTAGAAAGTACTTTAAAATATATTAGTTTATATGTGTAATGTAATATTATATAGCCTATAGCACTTCTGAAGAATGCAGCTTTCATACAAAACAAAAACAATGTAAATCGGACCAGTATATCCAGAGATCTTAGCGTTCAAACAAACAAACAAACTCTTCCACTTTATTATATTAGTATAGAGTATAGATTTTTTATTTATTATGAAGTCTATGTGAGTCTAAATCTGCTGAATATATGGCACAATTTTAAAAAAAATTATTACCTAATAGTATCAGTTTGATCTTTTAAATTGGATATAGATTCAACTTAAAAAAAAATACATAAATTGAAATATAAAATCAATAAAAACGATAAATTAATTTTACAATATAGCAGAGCGTGGTTTCGATCCACGGACCTCTGGGTTATGGGCCCAGCACGCTTCCACTGCGCCACTCTGCTTCACGATTAAAAGCTATACATTTATATTCATTTCAATTACAATAAAAATACATAAAGGTTAATAAATATGATTTAAATTGTCATAAAGTTCCTGAAAGTGAATTTATACTAAAGCATTACTGTAATATCTTGTTAAAACTAAATTTAAAAAAAAACATATAATTTTTAATTACTTACAGGGTTCCCATATTGCTCAGTGGTATATAGTTTGCTTCCTTCAATAGTTTCCGGTTCATATAACAGCGTTGATGTAACGCGCGGTCAACAGCGGCTCGTTAAAATGTTCAGCGCTCCCGGCCCGTCAGTGGGCCGTGACATCACTTCAGCCAGCCGGCGCAACTATTAAATGACCCTTAGTGCTTGTAATTTTAAGTTTTTACTTGAATATGGAGATTTTTATGAAAATTAATAGAAAATTACGTGTGAATTTCATAAAATTAATAAATTGAACCCATAACCTTTGGTGCGTTTGTTAAACTGTATGTGGCTATGTTATTCTGGTTATGATTTTTTTTTTAAATATAATTTGTCTGTATAAAAAATATTGTTCTAGTTTGAATAAGGTTTTTCTAGGCTTCTCCTAGCTTGTCCCGGCTTCTTCAAACTTTGAGGAACGAGAGATCCTAGTTTGTCAATTAAAACCATAGAAAGAGTCATGTTCCGTAGATTTCTTCTAGTGACGAGAACCTGGCGATAAAAATAAAATTTATTTAATGAAAATCTATTTTGAAAATAAACATATTTCATACAGTAAATTAAACAAATCAAAATGAGCAATATTCGCAGAGTAATACATTTCGGGTCGCGTCTAATCCCAATCCAATATCTAGAACACACGTACTGTACTGTTTATCTTTGTGCGATGTTTAATTTATATTCAAAGTTATTTTATAATATTGTCAAAATGAAATATTTTAAATTTTATTTGTATTTAAATACTTTACTTAATAAACATAAGTGTTTATTTCAGAAATTAATTTTAAATTTTCAGGTTTTCCACGTGGAATTTGTTTTTCTATAAATAGTAAAAAAAATCAGTAAAATATTTTCCAACATTTTACATCAGAATGAAAATTTACTAGCACCAATAAATAATACAAAAATCAATCACGAGCTTACTTAGTGATTAATAGACTGAAATTACAGGATTTCGCCCGAACTCGAGCCTCGTTTATAAATCACTCGCGAACATATTTCTTTTGACCTATCGATGCTGTCCTACTAGCGTTAATAAATAATTCATACCAGTAGATGATATGCAAAATAAAAGTAAAAGCTAGTTTATTTTTAAGCATTTTTATATAAAATCTTCTTTAAGAGTATAATAAAATAACAAAAAGTAAGAAGGTATTAGAATATTAGAATGGGCCGTCGTGGCGCACGGCCACAAGGGTGGGTTTGTAACACGATCCCCACTCGGGGGAATGAATTATTATTTTTTACTATTTTTATTTATTTGTACTGGCACAAAGACAAAAACTTAAAAGCCTGGCGTTTAATTCCACCACTCAACACGCAATGCCTCGAAAAATTTGGCGTAAAATAGGCAACAGAGTTTCTTAACACAAGGTTCCCTAGGTTTTTAAAGAAAGTATTAAATTGACAAAGACATGTCTCGAAATAAGACTGCTTTTTTACCAACAGTCTCTGTTCGTTAAACTTCTATCCCACATAATCCTAACCAAAATTAATTTCACAAGTTAATCTTTATGACATTCAAATTACTATTTTGGCTTTAATTTTAACTAATAGGTCATAAATTCCTAAGTTTTGGGTAAACTCATAAACTAGTGGGGAAAGGTTGTAAAGCCTATACGGTTTTGTAGAAGAGGGATGCTCCTATCAACGGATATATAGGGGCTTGCAGTCGATTTATGATCGAATAAAAATACCGGCGAGATCGATAGACATACATATACATATGTTAGATGAAGTGCAAACTGTCTCAATTTTGTTTTATATTCACACGTCTTATGTATGATATGGACGAATAGGGAAAAAACTCGTTTTAGAAAGACCTATTTCAAATGCCTATCAACTGAAGAAATGCGTGGAAGCTCATATTTTAAGAACTACTGAGCCGGTTTTGGTGAAACTTGGACTCTATGATTCTCTATAATATATGAATTAAATTGAACAAGATGATATCGATATGACTTACTTATGCCTACATACATCATTATGCTCCTTCTTCTTATAACATAAAAGTGATAATAACCTTTTTGAAATCCGGCGGAACTTAACGCTGCGCTTTTGCTTTGCCACCATTCGACATCTTTTAGTCATTAAAATAAAATATGATATAAGTACTATATAACAAAAATAAATAAATAATATAAAACAATAACAATATGAACCCTACTATAATATTGGTGAAAATTACATTCTTTTCCGAGACGCGGCGTGAAGAGACGGATAATTGCATGACACCGAGCTCCAGGCTAGGCTTACATTTGAGCACAACTCGAATAAGTATTTTTACTATTGTTATATTATAAAGGAATGTATTTAATATACGTATGTCAGATTTTTTAAAATGATAAAATTATTAACTAAAGGAAATGTTTGATCGCGCCAGTTGTGGGTTTGATTCCCACTTGGGCAAAAAAATATTACTACTAATGATCAAATCGTGTAAAAAATATGAGGATAATTACAAAATTGTGAGTTCAGTCGATTCAAACAACCTGTTGTAATATAGCATTGTGACCGATAGCTCTATTTTATATCAGCTTTCTTATAATTCGGCTCAGTAAAGCCTTTCACAAAAGATCAGATGAAATTGCAGATAAACCTTACAATTCGAACCAATTGGAAAATAGAATGGAAAATATTGGTATATTTGAATTATTCGGAGATCGTAGAGAATAATAATATCCACTCTGAAATTTAAAATATCCCCTCAATCTAGTTAGGCAAAAAACCTCATTAAAAGTAGGTACATTTCTTTTAAGTTATTTATAAATACACATACGTAAATAAGAAAAATTCTTATACTTGTATAAACATAAAGGGAGTATATTTGGCATTTGAATCTACACCCAATACATTAACAGAAAGTATTACTAAAGAGTCCGTCATGGCGTCCGTCCGTCATCTTCTGACTGTAAAAACACTAAGCGGGGCGTTGACCTACGTCACTCAACACGTAACGTGTCGAAAAATTGGGCTAAAAATGGTAACGGATTGTCTTAAAATTAAATTATCATTGCCTATCCTGCTATATGCGAAATACACTATTCAAATGTCAAGCTGGAAAAAAAAATCTTTATTACAATAGAGTGTTTTTTCTTTAAAATAAAATTTAAAAGCTATTTTGTGGGAACGACCGTAACCATAGCCTCTCATAGTGTAGCAAAAAAGTCTCTTTAGTCTGTCGTACGAAAACAGGTATTTTGGATATCCGGATAGCATCTCGACATTACGTTCTGTAACTTTGAGGAAATTGGATTGGTTAATCTTAACTCTGTTGGAGCCACTGGTTCTCTGGAAATTATAATTGCTTTATAGTTGAACCGATTATATCTAAAATTGTAGCTGAATTACCATTTACAGCGTGAAATTATAATTGTATTTAAATTTTAAATATTAAATATTTATTACTGCTCTAAGTTTTATATTCGTTTTCTCTATCTACAAAAGCTATTATTTAGTTCCGCCACAAAATACTGAATGTTTTGAAAATGGTTTTAATAAACAGAGAGTGAAACCGACAATAAAAACTAAAATTTAAAATTAAATTTCTAAACATTTCCTAGTTACGTAGTAAATACGTGTTATTACGTGTTAGAGTGTTACAAGATTACCATAACAAGCGTGCATTGTAAGTAATGTGACCCGCAATGCCGTGCGGCGTGTTGCAGCGGGTATTGCAGTATGCAGTATGCAGTGCGCGGGGCGTTATTAAAGAAATTCTACACCTTAGTGAGAAATATGTAAAGTAATACACGACGGCTGCGGCGGAGTATTCGACGTCGACTTATATTTACTGCAGTGAATTGTGATATTCCAGGTATAAATATCATCTTCTTCATCATTACAGCGGTAGGCAGGGGCACCTAATGTCAGACAATCTGTTCCCCAATTTCCATATTTTTTTTGAGACATTGCAGGTTGAATTGTAGAGCTCAATACCGAGCTTTGTCGACCAGAATGGATAAATAAAAATAATTATTAAGAATGATTATGGAACCTTCGCATTTACCATCAGATTAGGTTCCATTATGTTATGATGCTTAATTAATAATACATATTATATGAGTGCTTACCTGTTCGATATAGTGAAATGTGGTCTCCGCTTGCCCCCTAAATATTAGAGATTAAAGACATCGTGGCGCAGCGGAAAAGTGCTGGTAGTGATGGTTCTGGGTTCAAATCCCCCATCGTAGGAATAAATTACACGAATGAAATCCACAACTCACACGTAATATCTCGAAAACGAGATGAAGAGTTGAAAACAGAGTGTGTTAACACTAGCTTGCTTCTGCCTGCCGGGATACAGCGTGGAGCTACAAAAAAAACAAAAACAATTTTTACCTAACTAATAAGAAAAGAAATCAAAATAAGTATTTTCACGATTAAATCATGATTACACTCTAATTATAAAACAAAAATGCTAATATTAACGCTTCATTTAACATTTGTTAGTTCACGCAGAAAAGGGCAAGTTGGGGTGATCAAAGAAATTTTTTAGACAAGGTTAAGAACTGTGAAAGGGACCTTAATTGCATCTTTTGTTGGAATAAGGGCCGTAAAAATTGTACTAACCTACGATGTCTATTTTTACTTTTTACGATATATAACTTGTAGTGAATAAACAGAAACAATTTCTTTTAGTTTTATGGTGTATGCCGCATGTAGCGGGGCGGTGTAGGCAGAGGGAACCTAGTGTTAAGACACTCCGAGGCTTGGATGCTGTGCTGCAACAGCGGTGTTATATGATACGCATATTTGTGAAGCTGATTTAAATTAAATTTTTTGACAAGTTCTAATTTGTTTATTTAAAGAACTTGCTCTCAATAAAAGTCTGCTTTTAATAGAAAAACTTAATAAACCAAGTAGCAACCCAGGCAAACTTTCTGAACAACTACCTTGTAAGCAAAGTGTATTACTTTTGAAATTCCAAAAGCTCTTAATACGGATGGCCCAGGAACGCAATCAACAACTTTCCTACGAACTTAATTAAAGAAACTAGACTTTGAAGTTTTATTTCTTTCTCTTTCTTTAAAATTGCAGACAGAAAATGGCGTACCTTTTATAAAATTAGATTTACCTACGAATTTCCCCCCTTGGTAAAATAGTTATAATGGAAATAACTAGAGATTTTATGAAATTAGAATGTTGTTCTTGAGATTGGCGCATTCAACCATACAACCTATAGCTTCATATTATTAGTACAAATAATTTTGCAAAATTTATATCACTGTTAGAAATAAAAAGCACCTGAATTTCGAACAAGGTTCAGTTATTTCATGGGGATCCCAGGAAATAAGAAAGGAATGTAATCAATGATATTGGAAAGCTTCGATACGTTTCTAATATTTTGTAGAGACATCGCTTTTGGAATTTGACGGTAACTACAAACTGAATGGGCTTTCGATGTTTGTAATATCGAAAAAAAATATCATTTGGAAAACTGATGAACTGGAAAACTGTTGCTAGAAACATAGTTAAAACAATTGAGTTGAGAAAAAACAGTAGTTTTAAACTTTCTTGAAAACCTTTATTGATGAAACATTTGAGTTAATCAAAAACAGTATTATATATAATTAAATATATTTTTTAAAACGTTAAGGGAGCACTATGAGATACGGGAAAAAACGAGGTTTTCTAAACATCAAAGGGTTCAAAATTCTCTTTAAGTAGAAAACTTTCTTAAGTATGCAATCAGAAAAACTCCCAAGTATTCCATCTTAGAAGAATTATTTTACTTTGTTCTCGTCGAGAATGTAATTTTTATCTAAAAACTTTAATATTTACGATGCCATTTTTTAATTGTACTTTTTATAGTCTACGCAAATTAAGTTGCGGGCTACAAGTCGTTTTGTTTATATCTCAATAAGACGTAAAAAATATGTTTAATAAATAAGTCAATAGAATTGAAATTATTAATTTCTACCTGAAACTATATTTTATTAAACCATAACATTAAGATTTTTATTTTTTTTAAGTGTTATTCCACATTTAGTATTGTTTTCTTAAGACGTTTTCAAAAACGTATTTATTATAAATAAATCCATATAATAAATCGTATTATTATATGGAACTAGAATCGAAACAAGATATCGTTTACCATAAACATTTCTATTGTATGAAATAAAGTAAAGTTCTGTTGTATAGAAAATCCAATAAGTCTTGATCTTCGCTGTAAGCATACAAAACAGATTTAGGAGAGCTTTACAAAAAAATAAAAACATATGTACGAGTATGTACTTACGTATTATTATTGACAAAATTATTTTTTTCTTATTTCGTAGAAACTTCTATTTTCATATTAAACCTAGCCTTTTGTTAGAACACCACCTAATAGTTATTGGGTTAGGCTTATTAGAACGTTAAATTTAAAAGTCCCGGATTCAAATACCAGTTTCGATTATATCGATTCAATAACCGTAAGGAAAAGGGCAAAAGAAGATAAATCTGTGTACAAATATATTTTTTTGTTTAGTATATTCGTTATGGTATCGCGACAAAGCGCGGCGTTGAGTTCCGCTACTGAACACACCTCTAGAATTCGAGGGATAGTGTGGAACAGAAGTGTCTATGATATAAACAGAGTGTCTTAACACTAATAGCTTTTAATTTTAAAGAACCTATCGGTTTTCCATACAATATACCTACAATTTGTGCAATAGCTCCAATCATACAAGTGAAATCACGTAGCTTTACTTGTAGCGTCGCCTCGTGGAACTTATAGCAGCGTAAGGTAAAGAGGTGAACATGTTTCCAGAAAACATAAATCAATGTCAACCACCTCATGAATGTCGCTATATCTCAGAATTTGTCGCGACTCGAGAACAAATTGTGAAAAATATTCTGAAATATCAATGTATTTTATAAAGTAGATGATTTATATGCATTTACTTTTTGATTCTCACTGTACCCCGCTTACAGTAGAGTAGGAAGATAATGGTGTTAGGATATTCCGTTCCCCACTTTCTGATCTTTCAATTTTTACCAATGGTAGAAGTGCGGAACTTAACGCTGTTCCTTATTGATTTCAAAAATTTCTCATTCCGGGCTGATACGTTATATATTAAGGTATGATTGTGACGTCGTTCTCCAAATTAATGTAATACAAACCCATATCTATCTGGTAAAGAAATAAAGCTACTTCGATTGCGCTGCTATGGCGTCTATTGGATTAAAGAGAATTCATATTCTTAACATATCTAATGTAAAATATAAAAGAAAAAAATATTATATTTTTAAAGAAAAAATACTTGGTAAACATAGCGTTCTAAGTAATAAAACAAAAAGAACACTAAATACGCCTCAATTCTTTGCTAGATGCAGAGAAGGCTCACCAAACAGTATTTAAATAAATCCATAATATTTTACTTAGTACCTCGTAATCAAAACAGAAATATAAAAAATTTCCCGATATAATTGAATGAAATATTTTCAGGAAATATAAAAATATTCCCAATGTATGTAGTACATTTTAAATCCACAACGCTTTCAAATGTTTTTATGAAAGCTTTGATTCATTATTAATTAACAAAAAATAAATAAAATTCATTGAATAAAAATTCTTGAATATCGGTGTACAATTTATCAATTAATTAAAATAATAATATTTATTGATGAAAGTGCACCATTGCGTTTCTTCCAGAAGCAACCATTAAAATACTTCCGTTCACCATTTTCCACCCCATTCTTAAGTCTATGTTGAGTGTCGGAACTCAATACTATTCGAGCTTAAAAGGATTCCCTCTCCCTGCAAAACTAAGCGTAAGGTACCCTCTACCTACTACGCTATGCGTGAAAAAGCGTGATACTGTTTTTCTATAGATAGAGATAAGAAACAACTACTTCATAATAAAAATGCTTTATGTATCAAGAAACTAGAACTCTAGCGACACTGATGTATTGTGTCGAGACACTAAATTTGAAATGATGGACGACACGTGAGCAATCACTTATGTAAGACTATATATTACCGCGCTTTTGACTTTATGAAAAGCTCCCAGACGCGAGGTGCTTGTTTATGGGACTTGCTAAAGTTGCTGATAATGACACCATTGTTGCTCGGTTGTTATAAATGTAGTAAACGCGCGATGTTTGTAGATTCTATTTCGACTAGGGTAATATTCACATTTAAAATATATTTTACGTAAACATTCTAAAACGAAATGAAATGCTACTTCAAAATGTGGATTACTACTGCGCTACGACTGCCACGAAACCTGTAACATAAAAAAAACCCTATATTCCTGAAATGAACAGCAATTAGTAAACTTAACAATACTCTAAACGAGCTTTAGTGTAGTATAGAAGTAAGTTGTAAACGTTTATCGCGACTTCAACGAACTACTTTAAACTTTAACTTACAAAATTGTAGTGGGATGGAATTAAAGTTCCAATTCCACACAAAGAGGATGTGGCCGAGTTAGGAGTACGTACTTAGAATATATTGTATTAGGTTTTATGTGTTTCGTATTATATCTTGTATAGATATTGTATAATAATTAATATATAGCGCGTATCGGTATTTGAACCAGTGCCCCTCGGAAATTGTCCACAGAAGTGAGCGTGGATGGCTTACAGGAGGCGCGATTCAAATTTCATTATGTTTAATGAATATCTTCTAATAAATAATAATATCTTTAATTTACTATAAACTGTTAATGAAATACTGTAGTATAGGCAGAACTGAAGGGTCATTCAGTTAATGAATGTTAATGCTACTCTAAGATGCCACTCTAATTATGAGAAAATCACTTTATATCTACATTTACAGTGCTGAGTTTCGCAACATGCAGTACCTGAAACTGGGCGGGGTGTAGGGAACCGAGTGTCTCAAAATTAGGTTCCCTGCGCCTACTCATTAACGTGGAAGAGAGCTTGAATGTTTAACATTTAATCTTTCAAGAATACTCCATCCTACGAGTATAATCATTTTGTTAATGCAAATTGAATCTCGAAATTAATGGATAATAAATATACATTTGCATATAAATTGAACAATATATTCAAATTTTGTACTGAACCGGTTTTATAATGAAACAGATAGAGAGTTTGTTTTACAACCAGAGTATTTGTTTTTCATAGTTACACAGACTTACCTCTTCTATCCATGATCTTCCTCCAGCATCACAGATACTGTATTCTTGAAGGTCATCCAGGGACATATGACTCTTTATTCCACCATGCCCAGACGACTTTAGTATATTATTCTTAATTTTTCAATTTAAATTTAATTTCTTCTTTGTGAAAGTTAACGCAAACATAATATAAATGGAATAATAAAGTTTCCAAGAAGCTTATTACAAGTAAAAATGTTTATTACTTTGTATGAATAATTAATTATTATTATTTTAAAATTTCTTCATAATTATATAGGTTTATATATAAAAATAGTAAGAATTAACATATCTAATTAATTTAAATAGCAGAACTTGCAAAATTTCAGTGTAGTATGTAGTATTTGCAAAGTTTGTGAATTCACATTCACAAACTTGAGGCTACCTTGCCGCCTGGCATCGAGGGGCCCCTTACTGTAGAGCAAATTGAACTAAACTTTACTTAACTATAGTTTTCTAACGACTATTGTCTAACTCTAACTGAAACTGTTTTAAACATAATATTTGATAACAGCAAGTAGTCTTTGCTTATCATTACACTCAGTGGCGCGTAAAGTGTGACTGTAAAAGCGATGGTTATGGGTTGGATTCCCACTCAGGGCAATGAATTGTTTAAGATTTTGATTTACTCGCTCTTGTAACCAGAACACGGCGTTAAGTGTCGCCCAGTCAACACACAATGTCTTGATTCGACGAAAAGAGGGGAACAAAGTTTCTGAACATTACGTTCCCTCAGCCCCTGCTAAGTTATACTTCGTGGTGCAAGGACAAAGTGTGACTATAAAATCGACTAGTTGTGGGTTCGAACACAACTCGAGAAGATGAAATATTTATTTAAATTTATATTTTCATTTCTTCGCTCTGGTGTCGAGGTAAAAGTGCGGCGTTGAATTCTGTCACTGAACACGCAATGGTAATTTTTAATCAAATTTCCAAACAAAATTGGAAAAAAATATATTTAATTCAACACTATGAAAGAAAGTAAATAATAAAAAGTTTTTAGCCACTGGATAGTAATTTCTGTTCATGAATTTTAAAGCCCTCTTTCGTATTACATGACAAGTTGTGAATTTAAAAAGTTTCAACCCTCCTGCTCTGTATAGTTTTAGAAATGTCAAAACTCTAACTTATTCTATTCTGTAATTCCTTTTTTTATATAAAAAAAATTCTAGCACTAATGCAATAATATGCTTGAGAGTTTGAATAAGATAAGATAAAAATAGTAAAGTAGAAGAAGAATAAAAGTAGTAGAAGAATAAAATAAGATTGTGTCTAAAACGGGTCAACTGCAAAAAAGTCACCATATTTTAAGAACTCATTGAACAATATTAGTTACCAGTAAATACAGTGTGAAATATCAGAACTCGCCTGAAGCAAAATTTTCAGTAATATCCGTCGTATCTCCGATTTGAAATTACACCGCGTACACGAAGCACACTTTTACAATGATTTTCTGCAGTTCAGCTGAACATGAATACCTACTACATACATTCTACAAATGCTATAGTTGAAAAGTTATAAACTTGCTCCAAATAGCAATCGTAACTAAATATTGAAATAAGACGTCTTGAAGTGGTAGAGGTTCGATTCCCACTAGAGAAAACTTAATATTTATTTAAATTTATTAAATTCTGTTGTCGATGCAAAGCCCGTCATTGAGTTCCGTCGAAATTCGGTGAAAAATGGGAAATAGAATGTCAATATTAACAAATATTATTTTAATAAATAAATGATAAAAAAATATTAATTTAAATAAATATTTATTTTCCACGATTGGGATCGAACCCACATCCAGTCGTTTATGGTCACACACTAGTGTCCTTGCGAAAGGGCTGGCCTCGCTAAGAGTTATGTAAGCCTATAGCCTTTTCAATTAGAACCTGTAGTTCCTGAAATGAGTGCGTTCAATTTAATTAATTCTACAGCTTTATAAAATTAAATCTAGATTTAAATGGAAAATAACAGACAACTCTACGGCTTGGCTTTGTTGTTTACAATGAATAAAAAACTTGCTACTTCAAATCTATAATTATAAATAGATTATCATAGCTTTATAATAGAATCTACGATACAATCCCACCTAGGACTACTTAGGGATTTAAATGAATAAACTAATTGGCTTCATTATGAAAGGCTTATGCTGTTATTAATTAATATAAATTCCCCCACTCTACAGATGAGGGTTTTATATAAATAAACACGATAAATGAAAAGATGATAAAACTTACTTTGACTTTACTGTAAATAACTTATTGAATAAATAACCAGTTGTATTGAATAAATGTTTTCAAGGAATAAACAAATACACATAATTACTACATTTTGTTTTAGTTTATTTCTATATATTTATAATTAAGTAGTTACAGAAACTTTATGATATTCCATTTAAAAGTTTAATGATAATTTCTCGAGCGAAAAATTAATCCCTAACTAGTAAAATACACCCTAATTAAAATAAATACATAAAAATATGCTTCACACTGCTGTACCCTGTATATAGCAGGGTAGGCAGAAGAAGCCTAGTGTTAAGACATTCCCCATTTCCGCCCAATTTTGGAGACATTCCATGTTGAAAGATGATCTCAACTCTGACTTTGGCTTTTACTTGAGTGGATATCGAACCTACAACCATCGAGTTTACAGACAGACAGACGTAGTCCCACTGCGCTGTAATGATAAATCAGCATATACCATCAAATACAACTGATAAATCACCTTTGGCCAAAAACATACAGAGCTATATATTTAAACATCTTCACCTGTCTCTTCCAAAAAGAAATCTCTGCCTTTATTTACAATGCATTACGAAACATCCTATTTAGACCGTACAAAGGATGAAAATTAATCATTTGATAAAATCTAAGCGAGTTCCTTCATAATTTATCCTGTTTTTAGTACAATGTAAGTACAAAAGGAGTATTTCAGAAAATGGTGACTGGGTTATTTAATTTTTTATTATAATAGATAATAGCCAAATATGGATGCAATAATCTAACCCAGCCATAATGAGACTGACATAGAGAACTCAACTAATTCTCCATATTATTATCGGTTCACACTAATTTTTACTAGGAAAACTCCTTAAAGGAAAACTTCCTAAAGCTAAATGATATTAAAACGCGCGGCCGCGCGTAGCCAAGTTTTTTTACAAACAAAACTGGCGAGCAGCACCGTGTGTTATTTTACACGAACCATTTGAAGCCACTTTTTACCTATTCGTAACTCAAAAACTATTCCATCTAAAGCTGTCATATTTGGCTCAAATATTTAGACCCCCTACCTGTATACGTGCATAAAATTTCATAAACACAGCTCAAACAGTTATTTAGATAATGACGTCCAAAAATCTTTAATTTTTAGGGGGGTGACTGACCTATAGACCTTAATGTTAACCAAGTTCCAGATGACCTGGAATGGTGAAATTTAGCATCCGGTTAAGTAATTGGGTGTATGTAAAGGAAAAAATCCGAAACTAGTATTTTTTTAACATTTTCTTATAATTTTTCAATAAATAGATTCAATTAGGAACATTTACTTATAGTGTAGCGCCTGCCAACAAAATAAGAGCAATGCATTATTTATATATATTTGCTTTTATTTATGTCACACGTTAGTAAATATTTTATTTGTTTTGTAGACTTACTTCACTATTACTTACGTAAGCCATCTAAAACAACACGATGCTTTCAAGTATATTTTAAGATAAGATATGTCTCCATTTGTAGCTGAAAATGCCTCTAATTTATGTCCTGACAAAGCCTGCCATCATGTGGACTTCAAGGGCTTCACGTAAA
>JAEBDU010012773.1:506670-545329 GCA_016802625.1 Heliconius numata
CAGCACTTCAATTTTCAAATGGCTGAATTTCAAAAAAGTTTAAACAATGCAAGCAACATGGCAAGCCCAACAACTAACATTACATCCCAGTTCAATACTTTTAGATCATTTGTATTGAATGCTCTGGAGGGGCTTCAGCTTCAGGTGCAGCTTCTTACTAGACAGTATGACAACATGGAAATGCGAAGTCGTAGAAAAATATTGTTAGTACATGGTGTCACTGAACAAAGAAATGAGGACACTGCATCACAAGTGACCCAGGTGCTGGCCAAACATCTCAAAGTCTCAGATTTCTGTGCAGATGACGTCACTAGAGTCCAGCGCCTCGGTAAAATCTCCCCAGGGAAGTCAAGGCCCATTTTAGTCAAGTTCAGAGACCAATCGCTTAGGAATCAAATATGGTACTCAAAATCAACTCTTAAGAACACAGGTATTACTCTCTCTGAATTTCTAACCAAGGCCAGACATGAAACTTTTATGCTGGCAAAACAGCGGTTCGGTATCTCTAAATGCTGGACAAAAGACGGCTTTGTAATTGTTATTGGCCCGGACGGTAAGCGTCATACTATAGTTCACTGTGCAGAACTTGATTGTATATCCACCAATTTAGAACCTCGAAGTCAAGGTACATGCGCTCCCACTACTGTCAAGTCAGCTGCTGCAGCCAAGCCAACTGTTCGTCCAATGAGAAGAGTTGTAAAAAAGTAACTTGTTTGTTTACGCTTCTGTTTCACAAATTTAGTGAAGTGGGTTTTTACTATTAAGTTATATGTTTTTTTTTTTTTTTTTTCTTCTTTTTTTAGTCCACACTTATCTACTATTTGTTTTGTTCTTAATATTCAATAATATTGTTTTTAGTTAACTATATGTAAGTTTACCCACTATTTTCATTTTCTTTTTGTTAAGCGATATAAACAAACGCAATAATGACAGTCGACATCTACATAGTGATAGATAATATATGTCGCTAAAATCGTTTCGTTATACGATAACAAGTCTTGTGTATTTATGTAATTTTTATTTATTTTTTATTATAGTAGTCAACTTTAAAATACTGCTGACGGTTGAACGAAGTGTCGCATTACAGTTCTATTTTATTTAATATTATTTTATATATATTGTCATTAATATTTATATATATCAATATTATTATTATTATTATTATTTTATATATATATTTATATTATCTATATTTAAAAATAATATAATATATACGTTTATATTATTTGTGTATTAATATTAAGTTATTGTTAGTATGCATAATAATGATAGTGTTTATAGTGGTAGTATATCTGATAATTCTTTTCACCAGTGCGTTTCTACAACATCCGACGATAGTTGCCATAGCATATCTGATCCTCTCAACTCAATATTAGACAGCAAACTTAAAAACTTTTCAAAAAATTTTAATGTAGTCCACATCAATGCGCAAAGCATACCAGCCCATTATCCAGACCTCCTTGACTCATTTAATGTAAGAGATGTTCATGCAGTACTCGTATCTGAGACATTTCTCAAACCCAGTTTACCATCAACTGCATATGCCTTACCGGGTTTTCACCTGATACGAAACGATAGGACAGGGAAAGGTGGAGGGGGAGTAGCTATTTATCTTAGGAGCCACATTCCCTTTTCAATATTAGATAAATCGCCTTCAGCTTACTCAAATTCATCGGAACATATCTTTATAGAGGTCCTGTTTGGCACTCTTAAGATGTTACTTGGTGTCTTTTATAGCCCCACCCTACATGTGAATTATTTTGATTCGTTTGAGATTCTTTTAGAAAAGTATGTGCCAGAAGTTGACCACTCCATCATAATGGGTGACTTTAACACATGTCTCATTAAGAAAGACACACGCTCAACTCGGCTTAAAACCATAATCAATAGCTCTAACCTAAATATCCTTCCGACGAATGCAACCCACCTCTTCCCTGGTTGTGTGCCATCCTTGCTGGACCTCATGGTTGTCTCATCAAACGAGCGCGTAGCTACCTTCGGACAAATCTCAGCGGAAGCGTTCTCCTATCACGACCTCGTTTACCTATCATACAAAATACGACCACCCAAGCTAAAGCCAACGGTAGTGATGCGAAGATCCTTCAATAACATCGACAACGAAAAATTTATGAGTGATCTTAGTCGTATTGACTGGGATTGCATTTTTAATGCAGGTACGATTAATGATAAATTAAATATTTTTAATTCTATATTAATTGAGCTTTTCGACATTCACGCGCCGCTTCGACCAATAAAAATAAAACATCTCCCTGCTCCGTGGTTAACGCAAGATATTAAGATACTTATGGTCAAACGAAATACTGCAAAGTCCAAATACAAAATGAATCCTACGGATGCAAATCTTCAGAGGTACAAAAAACTACGGAACAGATGTAACAAGGCTTGCAGAGATGCGCGACGTAACCATATTTTTACATCTATAGACCCCAGGAGTCCTGCAAAAACTTGGAAATTTCTGAATGCGATGGGAATAGGAGGTAGACGCACTCGGCATACACCAATCTTAAGCAACTGCATGGATTTAGACTCACTGAATAATTTCTTTACGAATGTCAATAAGATGGACGACAACACTAAATTAAACACCCTTCAATCACTGTCATTACTTCCGAATCCTTCACCTCCTTTCCTTTTCAAACCCATCTCTACGGCACAAATCCGTAAGCACGTGATAGCCATTAAATCGGATGCTACTGGCTATGATAATATTAGTCGTCGTATGATTATGTTATCGCTTAATTATGTTCTTCCTGTCTTATCCCATATCTTTAACTTCTCCCTTTCGTCCAGTGAATTTCCTGATGCTTGGCGCCATGCACTAGTGATCCCTATCCCAAAAACATCCAAAACGTCCAATCCAACATCCTTCTCTAACCATAGGCCGATTTCCATTCTTCCCTTCTTGTCCAAAGTCCTAGAACGTATTGTTCATGAACAACTATACCTATTTTTACATAATAATAATATCCTTTCCCCTTTCCAATCAGGTTTCCGCCCTGGACATAGCACAGTAACTGCACTTAATAAAGTCTGTGATGATATTCGATTCGGTATTGACAACCAGCAAGTTACTCTACTTGTTCTGCTAGACTTTTCAAATGCTTTCAATTCTGTTGACTTTGATATATTGCTAGCCATATTAAAGTCCATAAATTTTTCCTCAACAGCTACTGAATGGTTTTCTTCATACCTTCGCGGCCGCAGACAGAGTGTCATACTGGATGGTAAACAATCCTCACTAAGCCATATTAGCGCTGGCGTGCCTCAGGGTGGTGTGCTGTCTCCCCTCCTTTTTTCCATTTTCATTAACACTCTCACTCCACATATATCGTCTTCTTATCATCTTTACGCTGATGATTTACAAATTTATACAACGGTAGCCACGAATGAAATTTCTAGCGCGGTTGCTAAAATTAACTCCGACCTTCAGCTAATAAGTATCTGGTGTAAAACATTTGGGCTTTCTTTAAACCCAAATAAATCTCAACTATGTATTTTTGGAAACTCTAAACAACTGTTTAAATTACATGTACCTCTACCATCGGTTTCGCTTGATAATATATGTTTAGAGCCTAGTGAGAGTGTTGTGAACTTGGGGATCAGAATGGATAGCACATTTTCCTGGTCACCCCGCGTTTCTGAGCTTAGTCGTAGGGTTTTCTCCGCCTTAGGGGGACTAAGAAGATGGAAGAACCTCTTACCATTGAAAACCAAAATATCCTTAGCCCACACTCTTCTCCTTCCTATTCTAGATTACGCCGATTCTTGCTATCTGGATTTGTCTCAGCAACTGCTTAATAAGCTCGAGCGTCTGCAAAATGCTATAATAAGATTTATATTTGGACTTAAAAAGTACGACCATGTGTCACAGTTTCGTGCTCAACTGAAATGGCTCTCAATAAAATACAGGCGTAATCTACATTCCCTCACTCTCCTTTATACCATCCTTTTTCATCCTATTACTCCTTCGTACCTTAAAGAACGCTTTAAGTTCTTGGGGTCGAATTCCCTTCATGTCCAATGTCTCCGTTCCCGCACTGACAACCTCCTTCAAACACCTTTGTCCCGATCGAAACGCTATGGTGACTCCTTTACTGTCAAGACAGTAAAGCTCTGGAATGAGCTGCCGGTGAATATCAGAAAATCTCAGACGGTTGGAATATTTAAACGTCGTCTTAAACAACACTATCTGGAACAGTCTATAAACTGATTTTATTACACTTAGTTTATGTATGAATATTTGTGTATGTATGTATATGTGTATCTGTGTATATATGTATCTATGTATATATATATATATATATATATATATATATATGTATCTATTTATGTAATTTTATTAATATATATGTTTATATTAAAGTAATCATAGTAAGTAGTTAGATATATGTTTGTAGAAGATATTTTATTTTATAATTATAAGTAATACAATGCTTTTTGCACCGTTCTGCGTTTGTGTTCTACATATCCTGTAATGTCGGTTGCCTGTAAGAGATCGCTCTTAGCGATAAGGCCGCCATTGCACATTAATCTTATATATACTGTGTAAGTCAAATGTATAGTCCAATTGTAAAAGTGCAATAAAGTGTTATTATTATTATTATTATTATAAATGTATAGTTTTCAGATTTTTTCCTGTACTTGTACTACATGTAGATGCTAGCTGCCAAATTTCATAATTCTAAGTTCACTGAAAGTACCTTATTAATTTGATTCCCTTTATAGTGTCGAAATACACGTTTTTTACTATGTAAATGGTCATATCTTTTTTTAAGGGCGCTTTTTCAGGAAATTAAGGGACTGTAGATCGTCATATAGTTGATATTCATATACTCATATAAATATCAACTCGATTTCTCCAAGCATTCCTGAAATAAAGGCACAGACAGACGGATGGACAAAAAAATGATCTTATAAGGGTTTTTTTTTTTTCTTAAAAGCTACAGAACCCTAAAAACTTAGGCATTGACTGCTAAACCTACTATTCAATTTTTTTCCGCCCCCGCATCGCCCTTTCACCTCCACCTCGTCCCCGAGGCATGAAAATATGTCAAATTATACCCTCAAATAACAAAATAATAATGGCGGGACAAAAATGACCCAGCGGCAGTTCTAGGTAAATCTAATTTTTGTAAAATTGGTAATAGTAAAAAAAATTCATCTACATAAATTAACAAATAAAAAAGTTATATACAATCAAACTTGCGTTTGGGTCAAAAATGGGACGGGGGCGCTTCTAGTGTTAAGATATTGCTTGTTGGGTGGGAGAAGTCAACGTCGTGCGTTGACTATCAGAGCAAAGAAATAAGAATAATTCAAATATTATCAATACCGTTAACAATTTCAGATCATTTTATTAGACTGGTAGTAAATGTATTGCAATTACGCGTTATAGTTGCAAAGAAGTTATTTTATTATGGTATATGTATATAGAGTTAAAGATTTCAGAAATTCGGAAAAATATTTTTAAAAATTTGATAAGGTAAGATGTTAATATAATTATTCCTAATTTCTTAAAACGCCACAATGAGGATAAAAAGTAGATCTAAAAACTTCTTCTAAAATATGTCAATTTAAAAAGTTAAACAAACAAGTAAATTGTAAATCTCGCGACAAAATAAAGTAACAGTAAGATAAAAAAAAGAAAGAAGGCATTGTTTGTTGAGTGACGGAACACAATGCCGCTCTTTGCCTCGACACCAGAGCGAAGAAATGAAAATATGAATGTAAATAAATATTTCACTTCCTCGAGTGGGGATCGAACCCACAACCGTCGCGTTACAGTCACCCGTGTGCCGCTGCGCTACGACGGCTTATAATATATTTTTCAATGGAAATCTGAAATATTATAAAAATCTAATGATGTTATTTTATAGTACAATTGATTATGAGTGTCCACTTATTTTTAACATAACAATACTCGACAAAATGTCAACACAATGGCCATTTCATATAGAACTATTATCTACCTCAAAAGGAGAGCAAATTTGCCACGTGCTCGAATTTACGATATATTATAATAGCCGTTTATTCTGCACTTACAGTATTTAGATATATTTTTTATTGTAATTTCTAAATTTAGTATATTGATAATAGTCTTTTCGAAGTTAATTCTATTGGAATGTGAAAGGAGGATGTTTGACTGTACACGAGAAGGTTGTGGGTTTGATATTCACCCTCCTGCATGTGTTAAAGAAGTATAACGAAAGAAATTATTTTCAATAACAATAATAATACACTAACTTTAAAACAGAAATTACTAAAAGTTAAATATGACTGGCCCGAATCTGATGGGAATTTGGAGGCCGAATGTTTTAAAATATATTCTAGGTATTTCACAAAGAACAATTGAAAACCCATACCCATAAATAGAGGAACAGTGCCATATTCACACCTACCAACCATCAAAGCGAGTTTCATGGAAACAATATGGGAATAATTAATAGTGACGAACCTACTATAAATACAGTGGGCTCTTCATCAATTGGAACTGGATACATGGACGGCGATGGACAATGAAGCCTGGAGTGCTCTCACGCCCCGTGGACAAGCCACTTGATGATATTGGACCTATAGATAGATATAGATATCATATAAGGTTTTGTTTTTTTAAAATTTAACATGTAATTAGACTACGGAAACGATTTATTTCTTCGTTATGTCTTTTCTTTAATACTTATTTACATATATATAGCTTACCTCGATAAATTAATTAATTTGAGAAAGAAGCGGTGTTGAGTTACACCAGTTAAAGCTACGTAAAAGTGAGTATAATATAAATAACACCTAAATCAAAGTCCTAGCGATATAATACGAATTGTGACATTTCCCGGTGTCGTATTGACCACCTTTATCACATTTAGAGAGAGTCGCGGCGTTATTCAACGTTCCGCCGTATTATATAATTTTCATCAATAAAGCACGTCTCCAAGTTCCTGAGGAAACTGATGATAAGGACATAATACCACGATATAATAATGCAATAGAAAAAAATTTGTTAATAAATAATTTTGTTAAATGTTTACGATTTCATTTTATTGTTTCACGGTTTTTCTTGCATAGCAGATATGCAGACTGAAACTAGTGTTAAGACACTTCGTTCTCCACGCACCATCCCACTTTCACAATATTGTGTGTTGAGTGGCGGAACCACGCGGGTTCAAGTCCTGCTGTAATAAAAAAAAATTTAAGTATTATTAGAATATTAAGCAATGTGTTTTTTTAGTATTCTTCTTGAAACACGGTAGATATCTATTGAAAAGTTTTAATAGTTAGTTATTTAAATTTATAATTTTCTATGTGTCGAATAAATGAAGTTTTTAAAACATATTCACGTCTCACCGCATGTCAGTCTGTCCATTTTATCTAAAATAGAAACTAAAAAATAATTCTATTCGAATCACCGGTTCGCGTGCATCGCTGACCATAGCCCGCGCTTTATATTGTATTCTAATACCAATGAAATGCTTCAGGTGTTTCGTTTGAACAATTTATCAACTATTGTTATTTAAAATAGACACTATTATGGCTCACTTTGACTGTAAACGCGACGGCAGTGGGTTCGATTCTCATTAGGGGGGAAATAATAATTTTCATATCTTGCTCTGGTATTAAGACAAAACGCTGTATCAAGTTTCGATACTCAAGATGCAGAGTAACGAAGATTGAGGCGGAAATAAAGTAAATTTTCTATATGATGAACATAGTGTGAAGTTAAAAAAAATTTGTCAGTGGGTTAGTTTCTGTACTATACATACGATTCTTATGTTGCCGATACTCACTCAGGACAATGACTATTATAGTTTTTACAGAGAACCTAGTGACAAGACACTCCATTTTCTATTTGCTTCAGTATTCTTAAAATTACGTATTCAATTTCGAAACTCAATGTGACGCAAGGAAATGAATATGCTTCATACCCCCCCTAGTGGTATGTTATGATGGTGGTGATCCCACAACCACTGCCCTTAAAGTCAGATGTTCTCCCTGTTCCGTAGTCAGACGGCCTTATCGCCCAAAAATGGAGGATATGATAGAAGGTAACAGAAAAGTGATCGAAAACTTTAAAGCTTTTACGTGTTTTATATGAGTAGTTCGTACATTTTTGGCTCGGCATAGATTGTAAAAGCGGACGATATTAAGTGAGTCAAAAGGCTTAAACTAACACTGACTGAAAAAGATTTTTTGAAAGTGTTTTTTATTATTTATATATGACATTTTTAAACATTATGAAGTTTTACTTTTAGAAATATTATTTATTGTACACAAATTACCTATAACAGATTCACCCAACCAGAACCAAGGACCGTTCTGATAAAAGTCGCCGCCACTGTGCCACGGGGCTCTCAGATTGCAATAGTGTAAAGTACTATTACTAAACAAGTAGCTAAATTTGAATCTATATTCCTTAGGATAATGTAATCCATGTCTTATAAGATTCTCATGTCTCAATTTACATAAGATAAAGAAGCTTCATGATTTTCCCGCACAGGCGTGAGATTTCAGTGTCAAGATACTCCTCTTTTCACTTTCCGCTCTAGGTTTTAAACTATTGCGTGTTGATTGGCGGAACTCAACGCTGCTAGGTATTTTTTCTAAAAGAGTTTGGTAAAAAGTCTATACGTTCATATTAATTTGCCAAAATAATGAAATTGCAAAAAATTTCGTTGTTCCCTTTGAAAAGCGCAATTTCTTTCACGATTTTTGCAAAGCTCCGTTGTTCAAAGGTTGGTATTTATTAGAATACCTGAATATTAAAGGAAACTACTTTTAAGGAGAAAAGAATAAAAATAATAAAAATTCAAGCTCTTACAAATAGGAAACCTAATTACTTTGTGTATTAACTATAATTTTTTATTAAGAAAATTAGAGAACTATTTTTTTATTTAAAAAGAAATATTCCACTATCAAATAAATACAAAAGCTAGCATTGTATTTAGTACAATGCGAATGAAACACTATTGTGTCTCCAACAGTCAACAGCGACCTCTCAAAGACGGTAGGAAGAGAGTTCACTGAAGGGTTCTTGTGAAAGGATATTTTCTTATAAAAAAAAAGTAAATCTGTTCCTTCTTGAGTAAGCCATAAAAGAATCATGTTAACATTTTATGTTTTTTATTATTTTATAGATAAAAACAAAACAGCTTCACGCTTTTTCCCATATGCCCTGTAGACAAATTAATCTTAGCGTTCAAACACTCCGTTCCTAGCTTTTCACCCAATTTACGACATATTTGTGTGTCGATTGACGAAACTCAGCACTGCATTTTATCTACCAGAGCGGGAAAAAATTACTAACATATGGACATATGTGATTTCCAAATAATAACTTTTTTCAAGTGCCTATACTGAAACATCGATTAGTACAAGCAAACATTTTTAATTTAAGCAACGGGACAGATTTTATGAGACTTGAAAGAAAGGAAAGATAAACAACTAATACAGTACTTTATATCCCGGAATTTCTGAGATATCGGGAATAAATTACTTACTATCTTTTTAAAACTAGGAAGGCAAAGAGCGGCGTTGACTTTCAAAACTCAACACCCAATATCTTGAGAACATATACATACATAGCGGAGAACAGAGTATCTTCACACTAGGTCCACATACAGTAAAAACAGGATGTTAAAATAAAAAAAATACTTTATATCAATAGTTTAATTAGTGACACAAGTCAGAGTGGTCGGACATATTCAGCGCTATTGGTCGCACTCGCCGGTACATTTGCGGTCGATCACGTTGAAACGATTTACCGCACCACAGATAACCTATTTAAAATTAATCTATGTACGTGTCTATCGTATCTAAAATATATTTTAAATAATATAGAAGGTTTTATCGTTATTTATATTTTGATTAAATATTTCATATTTTTTTATTTTTTAGGGGAAATTATAGATTAAAAAATTATAGACCGAAATTGAAAATATTTTTTGTGCCATTATATTAGCTGTATTAATATTAAAACTCATACTCTCATTCCCTTATTTTCGTCAAACGACGTTGAAACTTTTTGCTATTAAATGCTTTATTTAAAATACAGTATCTACACATCTTCTTGAGAAAATGGATCTTGTCAGATGAATAAAAGTAGTCTTATAATGGTTCCGTATTTTTCTCCTTTGATATACAAATTTTAACTATCTACAGAATTTAAGTGGAATAAGAAATGTTGGAAAACGTAACGAAGTCACCGCACTCGAGGGATCGCGACGATTCCCTCCCGGTACAAATAAAAAAATATAAAAAAACACTACTGTATCAGCATTTCGTGATTGTGACATTTATTATGTTCTAGGAAAATTCTTTAGGGAAATGCTATTTGATGAATATGAAATAAGATGACGGTGAACGGTTTTTGACTGTATGTACGATTATTGTGGGTTCAATTCCCATTTGTGGGAATGAAATAAACGAAATTTCGTAAATCATTATAGATTTAATTAAGCTAATAGCCTAGATACAGTTATGCTAAAAGCGCCTATTATACAGCTTATATGGACACAATCAGTTTTGTGCCCAAATGTGTAAATGCGTGATTTCCATCGAATTTAAGTGAATTTGAATATATAATGATTAGCGACTGAGATTAGTCGGTAATTACACACGTTACATCGGATAATGATGAATACGCGCGAGTTGACTGTACTCGCACATGTTAACGAGGGTTTATGTTATGCAGTGCTTGTTTACATCACCATTATATGTATTTTATGTCTAAATATTTACTGTTGTATAATAGTTTATCAGCCTTTTGCATATAGCAGGATAAGAGGCAGAAGAGGCCAATGTATGAGTGGCGCAGGGGCACATGAAAACGCGACTGGTGAATTTAATCCCCATTCGAGGAAGTGAAATATTTATTTAAGTGTATTTTCATTTCTTCATTCTGGTGCCGCGGCAAAAGCGCGGCGTTGACATCACGCAATCCATTATTTGGTGGAAAATGAGGACCGGAGTGTCTTAACATTAGGTTCCCTTAACTTTTGGTTTAACACTTTATCTCGTGTATAGTAGAAAAGTATCTTAACACAGTACATTCTCCGCCCACGTTTGTACCACCGGCAGAATAAAAATTATTCATTCGCTGGAGTGAAAATCGAACTTCTTCTACAATCAGAACTTGTTCCACTGCGCTATTGCCACAATAATGATATGTTTAATATGTTTAACGAATAATAAGATAAAAGGTACCGTCCTCTATAAAAAATATTACTTTATGTTTAATGAATTATATTAAAACTGACCAAATTATTAACTCAAAATACGCAAACTAAGTACATTATTAAATAAATATCATGAAAAATAATATTTGGTAAAAGCGCGGTGAATTTCATTTTAATATTATGAGCGTATTTAGCGATTTAAGTTAAAAGATTTATTTTCAGTGTTATTTACGGTTAAATTATTATTTGTAGTTCGAATATGTTCGTACTGCTAGTACTGTAGTACTGGCGTTTTATTTAAATAGGTCACGGGAAAATCAAATTTGGTTATTTTGCTGTATATTTTAGTTATTTATAGTAAAGTTAAATTTGATATTAATATAGCAGGGTAGGCAAAGAGAAAAAGTGTTAAAACACTCCATTATCCCCACTGTGCAATTTTCGTGACATTTTAATAGTAATCTCAATTTATATTTAGACGTCATTGTGGGGCAGTGGCACATTCTCTTAATGTTACATAAATAAGCGGAGAGTAAAAGCAGAGAACTTAGCAAGACACTTTCCGCCCATTTTTTTGAAACATTACATTTTCAGTGGCCGTGGCAAACTCAACGCCACGTTTTGTCTTCTGACTGGAGCTAGGATATCAAAATATTACTTTTATTTACTAACTGAGGCAGATACTCAAAATCACAACACGCATAAACGACAAAAAGTTATACCATTTTTTCGAACCACCCGGTGCCACAGACATACATGTCACCAATGTCAATGGGGGGCTAAGTGCGTCGTCTTTATAAAGCAATAAGAAGCTGTTCGAGTTAGCTAGGAGTAGTTTATATCTAGTTTATAGTTGGTGGACGTCCCAATCCGGATGCAGCTCGCTAACTTGTTAGTTCTGACCGCCGCCGCTACTTTAAACTCAATCGAGTTAAACTTCCAAATGCTTAATTAAACTCAGGCTTTGGTGGAACTGTAATGAAATTATTATGATTATATGAGATGTGATATTAATGTAGAAATTGTTTTATTTTCTTGCAAAGTGACTATATGGAGAAAGAATTGTGTGATTACAAGAGTGGTTTTTTATTCCACTGGAGAAATATTAATTATGTCATTCCTCGCTCTGGGAACGAATTAAATCGTGGCGTTGAGTATCGCCACTTAACACGCAATGTCCAGTATTCAGCGGAAAGTGGAAAATGCAATTTATTTAAAGGGAACGGAGTATCTTAACACTAGGTTCCCAGGTTCCCTGTGCCTTGCTATAAACAGGATAAAGCGTGAAGCTGAAAAAAACTTTTCCATGCGTATTAGCAAAAAATAACAATAATAGTTATGCAGCTAGCCCTTCTATGTGTCACGATCGCTTGTTAAGATTCATTTAACCTTTAATTTTTTAGATTATCCAGTGTTTTTTCCACTACCACAAAGAAACTATTTACAAAGGACAAGAATCTTAACTTGAGCTTCCTCATCGTGAGAAACTTCGACAAGAAATGCTACGAAATAGTTCACAGAAGTTAAGAGAACTGACAAGGGTGAAGGATTTGAATTATCCTATACTTACTACAAGTTTACGACGACGACGACAAGTTTTACTTACAATTAGACTGAATTTAAGTAGTGGAATTTAAGTAGGAAGTGTTGAGACGTGTTTCAATAATTTTTCCAAAATGGAAAAAGGAATATTAAGAGTGACTAAATTGTACTCAACGGATTTAGATTAAACTTCGCAGTAATATAGCTTATATATACATCAAAGTAACACATGGGCTACAGTTTATGTAAAAATGTTATAAATTTTGGTATAAGGATCAATTTAAGCAGGCGAAGCCGCAACTGAGTCGCTAGTAAACATATATATGTAAGTATAAGTTAAAATAATAAAATATTTGTTATACCATTAGCCTCTGTATCGTGTTCCGTAACTTTCCGAACTTTACGCTTAATGGACGTTATAAAAGTTTATTTATGTTTATAAGCCAAATTTATTTTAATATTTTAATTTGAATTAATAACATTAATGTAACGATTATGAAAAAGCAAAGTACGCAGATTACCTTAGCTTAGGCTTATCAAAGCTGGGAACTATAAAAATAATTCATTATATCGAATGGGGATCAAATCGATCGAGTCGTGGCGCAGTGGCACAAAGTGTAACTGTAAAAGCTATAGGTTGTGGGTTCGATCCCCATTCGAGGAAATGAAATATTTATTTTAATTTATATTTAGATAATGAACGATGTGGTTCTCAATTGTTACAGCATAATAACAGGTATTGCAGTGAGAAGAGATAGAGAAAGATGCAGACAGAGAAAAGATAGTGGTAATATAATGTTTTGTACACTTACAAGCTATTTTAGATATATTACCCAAATACCTGAATTCCCTCAATTAGTCTGAAATTTAAACAAAAGAAACTATTGGGATTACTGTTAAACACTTTTTCACTGCTCACGATGATCTTGAAGTATATATGTGTTATTTGTCATAAAAACTAATATCCCTAACTATACAAAATTTCAATTCAAGTGAATTCTTCAGAAGATAAAGCGTCACCTCGTCGAAGCCGCAGCTAGATAAATGACACCCCCACAGATACTCGTTAGGTCATTGAGACGGTGACTAATTGCCTGTAATCGACTAAGCTCCATTAGCTCAAAGGGTTTGAATAGTTCCCACTTCACTAAGACTGAAGGTGAAAGAAATTCTTAATTGTATAGAATTCTTAGAATGACAGTAATGTAAATATATGTAATAGGGGCAATTGGGGCCCTTTCTAATCGCTGAAATGGATATTTAAAAAGAATTTCTCTTCTTCCCTCCAGCAGACGAAGCGTGGCGTTGAGTTCCATTATTCCACACGTAATGTCTAGAAAATTGGGGCAATCTAGGGTAGGTTGCCCCGCTATCTGGGAAAAAATGTTAGGCTGCTTATGACCATATGATCATGAGATTACTAATAACATTTTTGGTATTAGACTTGGTAGAGGGTTGAAAACATGCATGCATTTCTACTTCATCAGACAATTAATGATACTTCTATAGTATCCACTTGCCAGGTCATTGAGACGGCGACTGGTTCTCTATTCATTGAGATCTATAAACTCTGAGTGTCTCAATAGTGCTCGCCTCTCACTAGCGTTGAATAGCGAGGTAAAGGTAATATTTTCTTTAAGGCACTATGCTAACTTATTTTGCTATTTTTTTTAATTTTAAGTTTTATTTTCTGAATTGTAAATTGTTATTAGGGTGAAATACGTTACTATTTCGATTATGAACTAATGGGACGACGATCTCCAAGTGACTTTCTTTCGGTTGGTTCGATGGAATGATATTTAAATTATTTTCATTACCTTGTTCTGGCGACAAAAGTGTGGCGTTAAGTTTTACATCGCAACGCGCAATGTCTCGAAGCTAGAACGGTAAGTAGAGTCGTGTTTTGTCTTAATATCAGAGGAATTGAAAACGATTTATTCTCTTGAGTCGTAATCGAACACCACAACCGTCGCGTTCACATTCAGTATAATGTACTGCTGCAGCACTAGGACTACTACTAAAGTATGTAAGTATACTTTACATATCATCAGCATCAGGATGTAACCCGCCAAGGTGCATCATTAGTATCTCATATCCCAACATAATGTAGGTACTCCTGCACGTCGCGGCAGATGTCGTCCGCAAGCACCGTAATCGCTTGTACTTTAGCTCACTCAATATTATGCTAATATAGCTGAATGTTAGCTCTGCTTGAACGTGATGCTGGAACGACTACTATTTCAAATATTAAATGAGTTATTCGATTAAATAAATGAAGGTAGTTGAGTTTGACGTTGGTTGACAGTGGATTATGTGATAGATTTTTATACCTTCACGTGGTATCTCGCATATAGCAGGATAAGCAGAAGGAACCAAATGTTAGGAACTCCGTTTCCAGTGGTCCTTTCGAGTTTTCAAGACAAGTGTGTTGAGTGGCGACGCTCAACGGTGCGCTTTGCCTTGTCACCAGAGCAAAGAAATGAAAAAAATCATTCCCCCAAATGGGACTCGAACACCCAACCGTCGAGTTTACAGCCTATATTTTTTTCCCTGCATTTTTTTTGTTGACTTGTAGGAAAAATTTACATATTACATGTATAGAAATATGTGACGACCCCTTTTTTACGGTTGCAGGTGTAGTCTTTGTTACCAATCTTTTATAGACGATTGATGTGAACGTTCTCGATGATATATTAGAATATCGATACTCGCTTTATGACTGCTATATTTTCAACGTTGTTGTGATGTTTGTCGTTTTCGAGCTTTTCGATGCTGCAGTTTTTAAGACAAGTGGGGAAAATAAAGTGACATAAAATACATTTCAATTTTATACATTCATAAAATTCCAGTTACATTATAGCTACCAATAATGAAAATATACTTACAGCTATTTAATTTTATCCCGCCGTGCTAACAAGTTACTGACTTACGTGATTATACGACACGTCACGATGAAACACGCTGTGGTGGGTTCGTGGCTCCTTACCGGACGGTCGCGTTGGGCTGGCAACAGGCCAGCTGTGCTCTTTATTTGGTTAATTATTGTACTGACACAACTGTATTATTGTTTGTGGAGTAATGTCTGATTATAAATACGATGACTGTTGGTTCGATTCTCTTTCGGAGGAATGGATTATTTTTGTTCTCCCGCTCTAGTAGCTCCGGCAATAAGATCTGCCATCATCCTCGAAATAGACGAGTGGAGCGGATGGTAAAGTAGAGAACGTAGTGTCTTACCACTAAATAATTTCAATCTGTCCTCGTGTACAGGAAATACAAGAAGTTGTTTTCTTCCCAAACAATAGTTTACAAAATATCAGTATTATCATTTCGAAAAGCATTTATGCTGTAAAGTACTGATGGGAAACTCAACAGTTGCTCGTATAAAATATAATTTTATAATATACTGTAATGTTTAAACAGCTCTCCTTTGAGACTTTCAACAGCGTTCAATTTCATATATTAATATTAATATAAACTCTGGAGATCGAGTTATTGAAATACAATTATTGGAAACGTAATGTTTAATGTAGATGTCATGACATATTTTGATGAAAATGTCTTTAAACGCTTAATTTTATGTTATTGGTAATTGTTAAAATTATGATGGTTGCGGGTGCGATCTACTACTCTGCTAAGAAGAAGGGGGGCGCTTATTTCCGTCGTTCTCACGTAATATCTTGAAATTTGACAAAACATAGAGAAAGGAAAGTCTTGAGACTAAGTTCTCTTTGTTATAACGTTTTTAAATCATTCTGCTCTATCATTGGATCAACAGAATGTATTTTTTAACTCTAAAATACTATAATTAAGACAAGATAACGTAAAAAGAAATGTTCACTCATCTACTTTATATTTAAAAATCGTATTTTAAAAAATATAACGCTAATAAATATGTATAAATTAAACTAAATTAAGTTTTTACATGTAGAAATTACATATTTTTTCCAGAATCGGAACGCTTTTAGGCTTTCAGCGAAGGCCACCCCTTCATTAGGCTCCTACTCGCCCTAGTCTAGTCGTTTTTAATTTCAGTGCAGTGTAACTAAACGAGGCCTGCACTCTCGCCTGCATTACGTCTAATAGGGACTTGATGAGCGCATACATACGATCGCTTTTTGATACTAGCTTTATAAGGTTATAAGGTTTTTAGTATCAAAGCTTAGTTTATATTATAAGTTTGAAGTATGAATTAATGTAGGATATTCCAATATTCATTTACTTTAATTTTATATTTTAACTAAATATTAAGTGTGATGATATATTGCAGCGCCGCGGCATCGCTATCGAATAAATTGAATTATTTTCATCTTATCGGTTTGGTAACACAACAAAGCTTGGCTATGAGCTCCGTCACTTAATATGCAACGTCTCAATAATAATTGTTATAAACTGACACTAGGGAGGGTTCTGACACTAGGTGCTCTTTCTCTTTCTTTACCTTTTTTATCTGCAGTATACAGCTTGAAGCTCAAAAAAACTTATATTCTATTAGCATAGCCTAGCATAGCGCATTGGAGCAGTGTCACAGTATATAGTCAATAGGTGTGGGTTCGGTCCACAATATATAACAAAGAATGACAAATCAAGGCTATTGTTTTACTAAAATAATTTACAAATAAATTATAAGCAAAAAATCATTTTTAGAAAAAGCTTTTATTTAAACGCCCTAAAAAGGAGAAAATAAAATTTGTCTTTTAAATTTTAACTATTAACTCATAACCTCATTGTACACAATTTATATGATCATAAAAGCTTGCCCGCCATATTAGATTTAGAATGACGTCACATATTTTATCGTGCATTGTCATCCAAAGTAAACGTGTATACAAAATTTCAGCTCAATCGGTTGAAGATATCTACTTCAAAATTGAGGTCCAAGATTTCACCCGAACCCACATACATACATTGCAAGTTAAATAAAAGCTTTTAAAATAGTTAATTCTTTTGGCAAAACGTTTTTGTCATGAATGTATTGCTTTTAGTCAGTAAATTTAAATAGTTGTAAGCTTGTAATAAAAACTCTTAACGTAAATTGTTATTTTCTCGATATCAACGGAATATATCTTTATGAAACCATTATAGATCCTTTGTAACATAGATATCTCGCATATAATATACACACATAATATAATATTTTACAAATGACATACAATTAAACTAAAGCAGAGTATTATCTGCACGTCTCATTAGCGACGTACATCCAGTGTTAACGGATCAGGGATATTGATTGGAGTAGCTCAGGTGCTGGCAACATACAATTAATGGGGAACGTATTATATCGGGAACATCTTGGTAACCAATTGAGTGTTCAATACCGTTGATGTAATGAGATCTACATAGATGGTGCAAGTGATTGAGGGTGTATATTTCAACATATCTATTAAATATTTGCATCATGTGATATAATGAATAAATAACACTTTAAATGATATTAAAAAATATTTTATACATAACTAACTTTAATTATCAAGACTACTAAAAGCTTAGGAAACTCATATCAAAAACGCTGAAACTTCACCTAATTAAGGCGCAAGATGAGCTTTCTTAGTTAAACATATGTAGTTGATTCAACATTTAGTTCTAAGTAATATTTAATGAAGCCTCCATTCACACAACACTCCCGCACAGAGCCGCAGGTACTCGTGGACGCGGTAATTACCCGCAATCGATTGATCTTCTATTAACCAAATATGTACTATTGAAATGTAATTGTTAAACTCAAATTTATGTAGGGATGTAAGGAAAATAGATTTTATATGATTAATTAATTATAAAACATAATATCGATAATACTGATGGAAGCTCACATGAAAAGCATGATAAAATCTAAGCCATCCATCCATCAGCCTTTTAAAGTCCACTGCTGGACATAGGCCTCCCCCAATGCTCGCCACTCCGTCCGGTCCTGCGCTCTTTGAATCCAGCGGGTTCCCGCTGTCTTCTTGAGGTCGTCGGTCCACCTGGTTGGAGGGCGGCCTGTACTCCTTTTGCCGAGACGTGGTCGCCATTCGAGGACCTTATCTTATCTTGTTAAATCTAAGCATTTTAACAAAATTAAAACACTAAAACAATAGAAAAACCCTAGAATTTTGAGGCTTTAACAATAAATACTAATCTAGAGCATTATAGTTATAGAAAGTCAAATAAACGATAGTACTTATTACATCCATAGCGAAATATTCATAAACTGTCATTTGTGGACACCGTCCAGCCAGCGCCAGCAAGCGGAATTACACTGTGCTACACTCGCTATTAACTCGCGCTTAGCCTTATTAAAATTTACTTGCCTGTTTTAGTCTTGTAATATTATGTAGTAATATATTCTTTGGGGATTATTAAATATATTTGAGATTTTTTATTGATATATTGAATTAGATAGATGTAAGGTATATTATATTGTTTTCTTTTCAGCTTCACGCTTTTTTCCCGCAAATCAGTGTAGGCAAAAGAAACATAGTGTTAAGCGCTTCATTCTCCAGCATCGCCTATATTTCGGATCATTGCTTATTGAGTGAAAATGAGTGAGAAAAATAGCTAACAAACGCCTCGATCGCCTCTCTAGAAGCCGAAGTAGCAATTTATGAATAAAAATGAAAAGGTAAAACTAAATAAATGCAACTTTTATGTTGGTGAATGCAATATTGGAAAACATTCCGCTCCTACCTTGCAGCTTATTCCTTTCAAGGAATTTATTTATAATAGATGAATATGGCGCTTTCGTAGAATAGCTACGTGTTTCTAATATTACCTAATATATAATAGTAGGAATATTTTACTTTACTTGAAGCCAATCATGGCGTAGGGGCACAAGCGTGTAAACGCGACGGGTTGTGGGTGCTATTCTTACTCGAGGAAATGAAATAGTTAATATTTTAATTTCTTCTCTATGGTTGCAATGCAAAGCGAGGCGTTGAGTTCCGTCAATCAACATCAATTTATTCGGCAATTCGTCGGAAAATGGGGAAGGAAGTACCCTTACACTAGGTTACCTCTACTTCCCTGCCGTATGCGAGACAAAGCTTTACGCTGTGTTCTATTGATATTTTAAATTAGAAAGATGTAATGTTAATAATATTTTTGTCCTAAATTGCCCACTTTTCCCCCAATAATTCATTCCTTCTCTTGTGTGAGCATAAAATTTTCATGTAAATGTTTAATTTAAAATATTCGTTTGTATATAGATTTCAACACTACAAATATTTTTTTCTACAATCCTTCAGTTCAGTCTGTCAATATAAAACTGTTAGAGAGCTAACTAAACACTCAAACTAGACTCATCGCCAGATTCAATGTCAGGAATAGATAAAATATTTGCTCTATATATCTGTACATTCACAGACTAAGACAACTCTACATAAATCTGCCTATATAATAAACTAGCGGCCCGCCCGCGACTTCGCCCGCATGAACTATGTTATTATTCATTTCTGTCTCCATGAGTACCTACGTCCTATAAGTGACGACCATACAAAATTTGAGACTCCTAGCATTTGTAGTAACGAAGTTTCATATAAACTTTCAACTCCAAAAACAATCCCTTAGAAATCGAATATTACAAATTCCCGTCTTAGCGAGCACCTACGTCCTATGAGTAACTCCTATGCAAAATTTCAGATTCCTAGCACATGTAGTTTCTGAGATTTCGTAATGAGTTATATATATAGACTAGTGCACCCTAACGCGGCTACGCCCGCTTGAACTATACGAATATTTATTAAATATATTTATGACATTATTTTCAGTTTTCAATAGAGAGGTGCGTTAAGCAAGCTCATTTTGGGTGACGTTTTCTAACAACATTCTTTGCAAATCGTTGCTTAGCAACGGTCGGTTGTTATAAACATGGCGGAATAAATTGCATGTCAAATTAATAAGTATTTTAATATATTGGTATATATCGAAAATATCCTATGTTCATCCCGAGACCCTCAAGTATCTCTATATGAGTATTTTATCACAATTAAATTAGCGGTTTGGCTTTGATTGCGTAAAAGACAGACAGACAGACAGAGTTACTTTCGAATTTATAATATAGGTATGGATAAAACTACCGTAATAAATAAAATTCGGCGGAAAATGGAGAACGGAATGTCTCTGATATTTCTAAAAACGAGAGAAGTTATTTCATTGAATTTTGGGAAAAAATAACGCAGTATAAAATTAATATATAAATGTGAAGATTGTTTATCGACTTCACTCTAGTGTAGATTTCGGGCATACATTTATCAGGTTAGTTTAGAAAGTTACGAGGAGATACCCGAAGGGAATCAGATATTCTGTCAAAAGTTTTACCTCGTGTAGGGCGGGCTTAAAAAGTCCTTTTATGTATGTACCTTTTATATGAGACTATTATAAGACCCTACTTTTCTTTAGGACGAGCTTATTTAAAAAGTTAAAATAAAGTCCTCGAGTGGGGATCGAACCAAGATAAACAAAACGTTGGTAAAATATTTATTTATTGGTCAATTTTCATATAAAAATATTATAATCCTTTTCAAAGAAGAAAACAGCTTATGTAAGTAAAATAAGTTTTTCTATACAATTCGTGACACAAACATTTAGGCGTCGCCGTCACTAATAGCAGGCGGCACTGAACTGTAATTAAAAGGGTGAATATTGTATAGGGCACTGACTGACGCGTTTTATTAAAACCCACATGCCCTCATTCTTCCCGGTCATTAGTTTAGTTGAAATATCGAAGGCAATATTAAGCTTTTTTTTGTTATATAAATTGCCTAATCCAAGGGTTTTCTGGAAGATATAGCGATTATTTAGCGAATCTGTTCAGCTGCAATAGATGGCATACTTTAAACATATCTTTCAGTACAAAAATGCATTAAAATCTAAAACGTGTAAGTTCTTTATTTATAGTCGGTAATTTTTACAGTTTGTTCATAATAATTTCAGCGAAGACTATTTTCTTATTTCATACTTTTTCGGGTTTTAGTTTTTAAGCCTTTAACTTATTTAACTTATTTTGGAGTTACGTGTATTCGTGTTATCAATACTTACAAAAATGCTATAGAAATGACATCTAAATATCTAAATATATGCAATAAAAACAAAAAGAAAAAATATAGAGTTAAATAGAACAAAAGCGTACCCCACAATACAAGACCGCGCTCGGTGTAAAACAAAACGCCTCACAAGTGTTACGTACAACTACGAGCGGGCTCAGTGCGCATTGTTCGCGGGCGACACACTACTTCTACGACACGCGCTACAGCCTGTATAACGTTACTTCTATTATTCTAACTTTTACTATTGATTTGTATGAATGGGTTAGCATATTTTTTTTGTTGATATGTGCGACATAGAACAATTCAACGGGACCACAATAGCGCAGTGGAATTTTGATCGACTGTCAACGTGATGGTGGCAGATTCAATTTGCATTAGAGAAAAACACTGCACTAAAGACTCTAGCAATGCTAAGCGTGACGTGAAGTCAGTGTCTGTCACCACACACGCAAAGACTTAAATTTTGATTTTTTCTCGCTTTCGTCCAATTTTCGAGATATGGAATATGGAGTGGTGGAACTTGGTGCCTCTTATGTTATTATAAACATTATAATTTCAGGACATAAATAAATAAATAAAAATATTATAATAACAGTGTTCTATAATTCAAAATATCAGTTAAGAGAAATCGGTGAATTCGGTGACCATGTGTTATCTTCTAGGAGAAACCATAGAGGAAAGAACATTATATGATACAATTTATTTTTATGAGCACCAGGGACCAGGATAACGGACAACGACAGTGGACAGCCTACTGAGGGGTTGTTAGTATAGCGTGGATTGTGAAATAAACTTTTAGTAGAATAGTGATAGCAACTTCATTATTTTCTTGTATTACATCTAGGCTTTATTTAGTTATCTTATAATAGAACGCAGGTAAAGTGATAAATATAATATAACGAAAAGAAAAATAATTTCTCAATTAGAACCCATAGTTTCCGAGATTATAGTGTTCAACCAAACAAGCTCTTCAGACTTCTAATTATAGTATTATTAAAAAAAATATTTCGATAGCCTGGTCATTATTTTTCAAGTTTCAAATTTATAATATTACTTTGACTTTGACTATGTAAATTTAAATCCTCAGAACCTTAGTTTAAGAGAACTGACCGAGTTCTTCACTAACTGTTCCTTTAAGACACCATGAGTGTTGATTGGTTTTGTAAATTGAGTTTTACTAGAGCAAGTTGCTCTCGAATGGGAAACGAACCATCAACCATTAATTGGATAATTATACATACCTACCTACACTACTACTAGGTTTTCCCAGCATTGTAGGTAGGCAGAGAGCAGCTAGTAAACACTCCGTTTTCCACGCACCGCTGAATTTTCGAGTAAATTTTTAGTGGTGGAACTCAATGTCAGACTTAATCTACCAGAGCGTGGAAATAAAATTTAAAAAAATATACTCCTTTGAACAAGAATCGAACACACAAATGTCATGTTTACACCATACCACTGCGTCATGACGGTCTCCCATTATCAGCTCTGAAATTAATTATTATTATAATTATTAGTATGTAATCTAACAACTACGTATTATCGATAATTAATTATGGAAATATTAGAAATACATAAAATACAGTACATGAAGCGTGTATTCCAGGAATTTCATATATTTGATATTACTACAATAGGAAATATGTTGAATTTATGATATTAGTATGCTACGAAACAAATTAGTGCTTCATACAAGTACAATTATTATGTTCTATAATTGAATTAGTCAATAACTAAATCAGTTTAGGTGTAGCTTTTCTGTTTTTTTTTAAATTTGATATTAAACAAGAACGTTTAAGAAGAACTTTTAAGAATTTTAAGAATTAACACATTGAGCAAATATTCCTTAAAAGGTTCCCCGCTTACCATCGACAGTCATCATTTAAATCGGAAAGTGAGAGACGACAGTGTTTCAATGGGAATACTAACGTAACACTAGGTTCCGAGTATCCCTCTGCCTAACCTACTATATGCGGGATACAGTGTTAAGCCAAAAAGAAAAATATGAAACTAAGCGGATTCAAATTAAGCTGTTTTCTCCTCTATAAAAAATAAATTATTTTAATAATATAACACAAATCTGTAAGGTTCAGTTCAGAAGTACAACATATTTTCAGCGCGAGCCAGAACGTTGCTTGTTAAAAACCTTCGTTACGACCATTGTTGCTACTTTTCTATACAATATTGTACAATGGTGCTACTCTAATTATTTCTTTATCCTCTTTAAGCATCAAAGCTTATATTTGTATTTTTCAGTTATTATTTCTCATAGAATAGTAAGTATACAAAAAGAGTCTTTGCTAAAGCTGTTACGGGATCAATCTCTACTTCTTTATTATTTTCAAATCCATTGCATATCACCTCTCTAGCAAGACAAGGCCGTGGTTAAGTTCCGAAAGTCAATATACGTTGTCTCAAAATCGGGCGGAAATGAGAAACAATGTATCTTGACACTAAATTCTCTCTACCACTCCTGCTTTGTCCAAAAAAAAAAGGTACCACAGTGTTTTTTTATTAGTACTGGATGCTCTTTCTTTAGTAAATCCGTCGTGGCGTAGTGGCCAGTTTCCTGTTGTGAAAATGGCAGCCTTGACTTTTCTTCTTTAAGAAACATTATTCATCACATAAATCTATAAAAATATGACAAATATTATAACTTTTCTATGAAAATCTAGTATAAGTATATGAGATGCATGAAGTGGCATTCTGTCGTATAAGAGCAGCTAACGCGGCAGTATCGAAGTTATTGGCAATTATCCAGGTCTGCTCCAAGTGAACAGATTACACTAACTCGACGATCGAGAGGATGTTGGGAGGGGGCCTCGTGTTAAATAACACTCTTGTTAACCTAACATGTTGTTACAATTAAATTCAAGTAAAAGGAATGAAAGGAAAATTATTGAAATTTTGTATGGGTGTAACGTGATTACATAGTTTAGTCGGTAAAAGCCTTTAACATACCGGACTAATGGGGTAGGCATTTAAATTATTTAAATTCTATTATTGATTATTCTATTATTTAAATCCTATCTAGGGGATAAAGAATTAAGTTAGGCGAAAAGAGAGTAATAGAATGTTGTAAAATTAGCCTTTCTCTTTGTAATTTACACGCTAAAATTACATTTCATTACTGCTACATACACTAAATACAATTAACAAAAAAACTTTAACAAAATTACAATTTATATTATAAATATATTAAATTATAAATATATTTTTGTAATTTGAAATAGATATTTAAAATTTAAATTATAAATATCTATTTCAAATTACAAAAATATTTATAATAGCTTTGTAAGGGTCTCTACCCTTGGAGAGTTTGGAGTGGGCGATACATTGAAGTTTAATTATCGCCACGTACGGTCCTCGGAGGTATAAATGTCTATAGTTCAGGGGTTCCCAACCTGTGCGCCGCGGCGCCCTAGTGCGCCGTAGATAGTAAAAAGGGGCGCCGTGAGTTAGTTCCTAAATCTAAAATCGGAAATCTCAAAATCTCTTGAGAAACTGTGCGGAGACCACCAAGCTCAACCGTCACATTGAATTGACTAAGAACTGTCGTACTTTATTATTATTGTCTTAATTGTTATTAGAAAATAACTAATATTTAAATAAATAAAACTCAATTTCATATTAGTGTAGGTATCTATTTCTTTCGACTTTTTTCTAATAGCTAACTAGCTTGGGTAGGGCGCCGTCAAAAAATACCAAACTTGTAACTGCGCCGCGAGCTGAAAAAGGTTAGGAACCCCTGCTATAGTTTATTTAAGTTCTGCCTGTAAATGTTTATTTTATAATATGATGAATTTAATTACAATTTTTTTTCTTATCGTATCTTCATTTGCAAGCTGTATAAGCAAGGTAGGCAGAGGCAAGTATTGATCTCATCCTCTTGCACTGCCTAATTTTCGAGACATTGCGTGACGTAACTCAACGCCGCACCTTGCCTTTTCATAAGTGATAAAATAAAAAAATCTTATTCCTCCGAGTGAAAATCGAAACCACAACCGCCAGACACTGCACTTTTCGGCCACGACGGCCTTTTACTCATCAACACACAAATAAAGTAAGGAACAATATATAAAGTAGGGAAGTGATGATTACGAATGATTTTCTTTCCGTATATGAACTTACGAATACGTCAACCTCAACATTTCCTTTTGTACGAATATCATAATATTACAGTATACATAAATTAGAACTTAAAAGTTACCAAGTTATAATACAACCAGTCAAACTTGTAAGAAAACCATTTAGTAAGAATAACTTAGTTAATTAATAATTTAACAACAAGACGTCCAAACAGAATATTTAGACATGATTAATTAATTTAAGGAAATTTTAAACATTTAAATTGGTTCAGCGTAGTATCTACAAAATGCCTTAAAATAACAATAACTAAAAAAATAACAATTTTCAATTTTACACTACACAGTACGTGTTGAGTAGCGGAAATCAACGCCACGATTTCTATTCTCACTAGAAAATTATTAATAGTAATAATGAAAAGAATATTAAAATAGGTAAAGGGCAGAAAATTAAAATAGTTCTTCCCCCCCAGCGGAAATCGAACCCACAGCCGTCGTCGCCTCGTTCTATAACGACCTCAATAAGACAAATATATAATTATACTTCAAGCCGGGAATAATTATCAAATAACAAATTACAATATTTCGACTTTCAGAAAAGCAATATTGAGTAACGCATCTTAAGGCCGCGTTTTATTTTTATAACAGAGCGAATAAAATAAAATATTAAATTAATAGAGGAAATCGAACCCACAACCGCTTATAATCACACGCTAGCGCCTCAATATAACAATTAATAATTAATTATTTTAATCCATAGTAAAAAAGCTTAACAATGTAAACTAGTGCAGTGTATTGTCTACGAGTATACAGTCAGACGGACAGACAGTGCGATACGCCCGTCCTGTGACATCCTGTGGTGGAGCTGGTGGGGGGGAGGAGGACACAAAGGTGTGCCCGCATTGAGATGTACGCTCCCTTTAGATGATGATGACCACGAGACTTGGCATTTGGTGGAATAGAATGTTTTAAACAGAACATTTAAAGCAAGATTTACTTGTTATACCAATTAAAAAGCATTCCGGAATAGTCATTAGTGGAAAGACGTATGTGGCCAGCCTTTGATGAAATATATGTTATAGTTGGTTTTGGTTGATTATTTTAAATATTTAAATAACTAACTTAAATAATATATTAATTTACATAAGTCGGTATTACTGTAATACTGTAACTGTAATAATGTAATAGTCTTCTAAACGATCCTCGATCTGCACTACTCGTTTCGTTAAATATTAAAATATAAGTAAAATAAAATAAAAAAAATATCGGTAAAATAATTATTTACTTAACCTTAGATGCCTAATTCAGTTACTGTTAAAACATTCACAGAAATCTATAGTATACTCTCATAATATAAAATCAATCATTCTAAGCCAAATTGAAACTAGCACTCCATCTATCTTTTGAATGAATAGCTTTAAATGGAAAATTGCAAATGATTTGAGAAAGGAAATTCCGCAAATATCGTCACACCTGGTCCCTCTATCGGTATCGCTCGCGGCCTGATCGAGTTCCATCGACGCTCAGGAAGTGTTCTGGACGGTAAATGTACGTACTGCCCGTGGGGACGCAGATATGGGGCTTAACGCCGTAACAATAGGTGTCAAAGTAGAGAAATGTCCTTTCAATAGTGTATACGCAAAGTTGTTCAGGGTAAAGCAGAGAATTGAATTTACTCGTGAAAGGTATACAGTACAGTGTCATGCGGCTCACCTAGTCTTGTTTTATTTGAGCTTTTGTTTTTACTTGTGATATGGCGTTTGTATATTTTTGTAGTGCAGTTTTTTATTACAAAAATATGAAAATATTTGTTTAAGGAAACGAGAACAATAGTAGATTGAAAAGGAACCACCAAAAGGGCCACCGAAGCTTTTGTACCAATTTCTGGATTGTAGGTCAACGGAAAGTATAACTTACTAGCGGACGCGCGCAGCTTCGCTTGCGTAATTAGGGGTGAATTCTAATAAACCACGAATCATGTGTTCAATGAAATATTTTTAAGAGTCTAAATTTCAAATTTTATAAAAATCGGTGGCGATTTAAAGATTTTTCCATACACACTTTCAACTCCTTATTTGCACCCTTAGGGGGAAAATTCTAGAAAACCATGAAACACATGTTCAATTAAATATTTTTAAGAGTTTAAATTAAAAAAAATATAATAATCGGTGGCGTTTTAAAGATTTTTCCATAAAAACTTTCAACCCCTTATTTGCACCCTTAGGGGAAGAATTCTAGAAAACCATGAAACATGTGTTCAATTAAATACTTTTAAGAGTCTGAATTTCAAATTTTATAATAATTGGTGCCAATTTAAAAAAAAATCTATATAAACTTTCAACCCCTTATTTGCACCCTTAGGGGAAGAATTCTAGAAAACGATGAAACACGTATTCAATGAAATACTTTTAAAAATCTAAATATTAAATTTTATAAAAATCGGTGGCGATTAAATTTGTTTTCCATACAAACTTTGAACCCCTATTTCACCCCTTTAGGGTAAAAATTTTTCAAAATCCCTTCTTAGTGGATGTCCAGATTACAAAAGTAAACATCTGTCCCAATTCCACGTTTCTACGCACAGCGGTTACGGCTGTGCGTGCGTCTTACCTCAGTCAGTGAGGACAAGTCCTTTTATATATAAAGATAAAAGTTTACCAACTTAAGGTTGGGGGTATGTGCACTAATTTTCTAAGAAGTGAATTACAAATATAATAACTAATTTTAGTTTGATATATCGACGCAATAGTGAGATAAATGATCTTGACTGGCGGACAAGTATACAACAAAGTTATCCTATAAAGGATATCCTTTTTACCTTTTGAGGTACCAAACCCTAAAAAGGATTTGTAAATTATAGTATTTGCATATTCTATCCTAATATAATAATGGGCTTTATCAACTTAGAAAGATATAGGTACTAGTTGACTGATTCAAAAGGTATGTGTAGGTTCACACCCCGCTATTTTTTTTTGTATAACATTTTAAAATTTACGCGTATTTCAACCATTTATATTCCCAAGAGCAGAGGATCGAGTGTGGTGGCGAGAATTGGGGAAGGCTTATGGGGAAGGCAGTGGACAAAAGAAGGCTGCTGATGATGATGATGATGATGATGATGAGTATAAATGTTTATAATTTAAAATAATAAACATAGGTCTCTTGCATCATACGGCCAATAATAATATCAGCCTATTCTCTCGATAAGCGCGCGCTTATTCATAATTTCTCTTTCATTTCACAACATAATGTAAGGAAACAAAACGTATAAGCGAGCGTTTATAAACACCGCTAATATTTACCCTAAAATAATAAAACAATGGTACATTATTAATAAGGCTCAGGCTCACCCTTATTGTTAAAGCTAATTTCTTTTGTTTTAAAATCAATTAATTATTTTTTTTAGGTAATTTTGTTAAGTGAGTGTGGCTTAGTGGAACGCAGTCTAACTGTAACGCGATAGTTGTGAGTTCGATTCCTGTTGCAAGGAAAGAATTGTTTTTGTTTTAAATAATATATTCTTATTTCCTGGTAAAGTATTCGCCATTCTCGCAGCTACAAATCTGCCTTAAATAACCTTTCTGTGGAAAATTAATTTAGAGAGGAAAACGTTTACTTGTCAATTTATTTTCCATTTGAGCGTTGTTTTTGGTTAAATGAGATATTTAACGAAGTAAGTATTGTGAAGTATATTTTGATATATTTGAAGTATATTTCTTTTATAAAACTGTCATTTTAAGTCACAATATAGAAAGAAGGTTTTTCTTAGCTTTTATTTAGCATTTTATGAAAAGTGCTAAAATACCCTTATTACCTAGTAGTATCATTTGATCCTACAAATATTATAAAAGTGAAAGTTTGTAGAGATGGATGAACGGAGTGTCTTAACTTATTGCACTATTTTAGAAGTCCGTAAACAAATGAAAAAGGTTATTTTTCGAATTAACAAATGTGCCGAGTAATTGAGTTTAAGACGATTCCCAGCTGCAACATAATAGGAACATTTATATATACTTTTTTGTCGATAATGTTTTTTTAATCCTAAGTAAGAAAAATATTAATTCTTTATTTTATAGTCATATAATAGTTGCATATACTATTCGTATTTTCTAGGTACTATTCGTATTTTCTTTTATTAAGTGTCCAAAAAACAAAAAAGTCCTCCAATAAATAATCATACTGACTTGAATTGAACGAATTTATTTCGAAAAGTCGATAATAATTGATGCAAAACAAAATATTATTCCAAAAGTCCTGTTCCATTTCAATGAAAATTCAATAAAGAAAAGCACAGGGTCGCATCAAGAGCTTTAAGTACGTCTCTCTTATTAGGTGTACCAACATTGAAAGGTTTTTTAACATCAGAAGATATTTTATCGATAGATCTTTTATTTACTCGCCTTTTAACTTTATCGATGGTTGTTTCGGTAGTTTGTGTTGTTAAAATGTTTTAAATTGGATAGAGAGTGGGAAATGGGGAAAACAGGGTTCCCTTGCTTCATTTGTGCGAATATGCAAAATACAATGTAAAAAAAAAAGTGCTAACCAAAACGTTCTTGAAAAAAGTCTATAAACTTAGCCACGTAAAGGTATAGGAAGAAATTTCTGATGTTATTATTATAAATGACCATATAAAATATTTTTAAAGACTCATTTTAACCTACTTTTACGAGTTCACTAGTGACATACCTCGAGTTTGAAAAAACATAATTCATTTGATAAGGATCCTTAGAACTTCCTCCTTTAAAGCCGGTTAAAAAAGTATTAATAATCAAGTTGTAGGCTTAGATGTTGTCTTTGCTCTTGGTTTTCTTCTTTATTGATTAATGTAACCAATTTTTTTGTCTACCGCAAAGCGTAACTATTTTGTAACAAGCTTTTAAACTATTCATTTTTAGTATTTGCAAGGTTACATTTCTCTATAAAAGTAAAGCAAATATTTCATCGAAATGCTAAGTTTATTTATCAATAAATTAAAACAATTTGCAATTCATAGTTGAAATGAAATATCAAAGCACTAAAGTTTTACTATTCATAAAGTACACTCAACGAGACAGCAAATTGAAACAGCCCGAAACTGCGCAGTTTTTGCGATAGTCCACATTGTCGTACGATACATTACGTATATTACGTATATATATATTTATATTATACTAAAGTTTATTTTGGCCATAGCTTATTTTTATGGTATTTTTAAGAAATACATCTATTTTTTATTTCAGGTCAGCTTGCCTTTGTTTTCCAAATGATAGTGACAATAACAGTTGCTCGGAACGCCTAGATCTAATACAGGGCGCGAATTTAAGAGGATTATTCCCAAATACTAGCGACAAACTTAAATTATTTCTTTAACTTTAACTCAGAAATCATCTGAAGGCTCAATTGGTCAAAGTTCCTTTCACTACATAAGGAGACATTCCCAGGGGTATCTCAAAAAGACCCGCTCTGTTAAAACGAAGAACGTCTAAATATACACTAGTAACTTAAAGTTTGTTAGAAAATAAACTCACCATAAAAAAACTCGATTTCGTTTCGATCGAGTAACCTACCGACTAACTAACTAACTAAAACGTCTATCTAAAGCTTCACCAATCAATTATACTTAGTACAAACACAAGAATAAAGAAAAGTTTTAATATTCCCATTTAAAATACTAATCAGTTGGCTCTCGGCGTGATTTCCTCTCAATATCCGTAGCACCCGCATCATCTCCGACACTCGCTTGTATGTACATGCATGAATGACCTAGTTTATTTTTCTATTTCTTCTTCTTTATACTTGTTATCGATACACGGCATTATAAAGGCGAGACGCGGAGAAAGGAGTGTCTTAACACAATGAGTTCCCCAACTCTACCTTCATATTTACTATACAACGTGAAACTAAAAACATATTCGATTCCCATTTGACAGAATATTCAAATATGATATTTTCGTTGACCATTAGTATTTTTTATGTTATGAACATTATGTTACAGCTGTCTTTTTTTTCGTCTATGTCTGCTATCATATGGATAGCTGAAATATGGCTTAAAAGTTGTAGAATGTCTAAACTTTTAACAAAAGATGATCTCGGGTTTTCCTTCTATAATTCATATTATTTTAGTAGCAGCACAGCGTATAGTTAGCGTGGCGATTGTGGGTTCGATTCCTGCTCGGAGCAATTAATTATTTTCATTAACTCGCTCTGGCAAGCAGGCAAAGCGCAGCGGAAAACGGAGGGTCTTAACACTAGGCTCGATCAGCCTACCTGAAATAACGTGAATCTATACAATTAATGTAATTATAGTATTATAAAATATTCATAACATTTACATCATTTATCATAATTTAGATCTATTACACCATCTAAAAATACTCGCGATAACAATTGTAAAAATCAAACAGAAGTTTTTCGTTCCACATGAATTGTCTCTCATAGAAGCACTATGTAAATGAGTGTAATATAGGTACAACTATAAACACTATTCCGAACTACTTCAAATCATATAGGTAGCGAGTCGACACTTTTAATATCCTTGCACTTAAAATATTGGAACTCCATTGTTTTTCAGTATTTTTGTCTGAAGAAAAAAACCTGCAGTTAAGAAAAAAGACAATGTGGGTAGATGGATGGGTGTTAAGATACTACATCGAGACACAATTCGTGAGATGTGGAACTTAGCGCCGTATTTTGTGTATTAGAAGTGTAAATCAAAATAATTTAAATACAATCATTCTCAGGTGAGAGGATCGCACTCGCAACGAATACAATAGACACTGCTTTCAACGGCTTCAAAAAACGTTTATATTTTTTCGAAAATGATAGATATTGTATAAAGCGTTGATCCTAATTCTTAAGGCATTGCGGAACTTAACGCCTTAATATTTTAATATTATATTTAACTTTTTAAAATCAAATTCGCCCGCAGCTTTATTTACTCGTACCCGACAAACATTATTTACGTCGGTCGAGCTTTTGTTTATTATTTTAATGAACGAAATTAATATTTTAGTTTGAAATATACTAAAATATTACTCTCTCTATTACTCTCTCACTCGGTGTATGTATTTTCGTAATTTATTTGTTTAATTGTATGCAATACGTATGACGAATAGTTAATTAAATTTAAATTATTGTTCAGACTATTCTATTAATAGTTAATACATAAATGCAGAAAAGCAGGACTTTGAAAAAGAAACACCATTTATCAAAATTTACTACTTATTTGAATTTAAACCTATCATTCACATTAAGCACACCGTACACTTAAATGTATTGTTCTTGCCACAACCCAGTTGTCTTTGTTCTGCGATCCCTTCCCTTGGAAACGAGGCACTGTCGCTGTAGCGGAGACGTGCTTTGTCCACGCCTTCTAACTGACAGTCCTTATTTAACTTACGTGCTTTACTTATTCATATGATGAAACTGAATAAAAGTATGTTACTTTTAACACTAGGTCCAGCAAGGCAGAAAGAATCTAGTGTTATAATATTCCTGTCTCCGCTTTCCAGTCGGATTCAAGACGCAATATCTTGAATCCGTCTTAAAAAATAAGTAATTAACCCTAAATCGCTGATGATGGTAAATGTTATCATCAAGGAGGGTTTTATTAATGCCTAATTTATAGGTTATAAATATAAATTAAATATCGATATATATATCGCCTTTACCGAGCAGCGCCTGGAACAATGACACAGCGCTAACGTGAACTCTTAACAAGTTTTGGCAATTAACGAAGTTTCCTAATCTTTGTAATTGGGAAATTTATTTAAGCAGAATAATAGCTTTTTGGTCGAAATGCAAAATTTGACTTCGAAAATGTAGAAGATAGTCACGAGATTGGCTAAGTTTAAACGTCTAATATGATCGCTTTTAACTTCTCTTTCGCTAACTTTTTTTAAAAGGTTAGCTGAGCGGCAAAATATATTTGATAAATTTATTTGTATTTTTTGTATATAACCATAAATATAATATATATAAGTAATATATCAGTTATTTGAATGATTTTCTTATATGTAGCATTAAGATTTTTTTTTATTTTTTGTCTGAAATAACCCGTCCTGCACTTTGACCTGCCGCGCCACCACCACCATACGGAAATCTTGAATTCTGCTATATTTTAAATAAATTAATTCAATGTTTTTTATTGAAAAATAAGTAAAGGCTAGAACATGCACATGATAAAACATGAAAAAGATCTCAATGCTATATTTCTGAAATTGTATTTCAAGGGCACAATAAAAATATTACTTATCATATTTTTATTATATTCCCAAAGTAGCCTTTGTCTTAAGCACGTCATGACTAACCAAATCCGACTCAGAAACAAATTAGGTTGTAAAAATTCCAATAAACGAAGTAAGCCTATTTTCTTGGGATTGTTTCTCAATAATAATTCTTTAGCTATTTTCATATAAATTTGGATATTTTATTACTTCTCGAAGATATTCAATAATTTGAATTAACTTTATAAAAATTATGAATCAAATTCATATTTCTGTGAGCCTAGCAGGGTAGGCAGAGAAGGCTTTATGTCAATATTCCGTCCCTCATTTTCCGCCGAATTTTCGAGACATTGAGTTTTAGGTAGCGGAACTTAACGCCACGCCTCGTATTTCAAAGTATTAGTATAATATTTTTTAAAAGATTTCTTTCTTTCTTTTATAAATTATTTAAATTGTGATATACACATTTAGTATGAGGAAACATACATATTGAAAATTGGAAGTGCTTTAAAAGTTTGACCATCTCGTCGTAGTGAATGATAAACACGTAATTTTGATGGAAAGTGCAGAGCGGAGGGTTTAACACTGGATTCCTTTTGCCTACTCCTATATACGCGATTAAAACTGAGCTAAAATAAAACAAATAATAACAAATATATTTCTATTAACAATCTTCATAACACCAAACATAGACCTAAATTCAGACATTTGAGATAAACTAAATAAGCTTGATAAACGTTCTTCTATTCCTTAAATAAAATGTAAGAGAACATCCATAAATCATAGGACACGAGCACTCCGATAACTTCTTATATTTGTCACTTACAATCTATATATATAAAAGGACTTGTCCTCACTGACTGAGGTAAGACGTACGCACAGCCGTAACCGCTGATGGCAGAAACGTGAAATTTGGAGAGATGTTTACTTTCGTAATCTAGACATCCACTAAGAAGGGATTTTCAAAAATTTTAATTCTAAAGTGGTAAAATAGGGGTTGAAAGTTTGTATGGAAAAATCTTTAAATTGCCACCGATTTTTATAAAATTAGAAATTTAGACCCTTAAAAGTATTTAATTGAACATATGTTTCATGCTTTACTAGAATTCACCCCCTAAGGGTGCAAATAAGGGGTTGAAAGTTTGTATGGAAAAATCTTGGAATCGCCACCGATATTTATAAAATTAGAAATTTAGACTCTTAAAAATATTTCATTGAACACATGTTTTATGGTTTATTAGAATTCACCCCCAAAATAAGGAAGCGAAGCTGCGCGCGTCCGCTAGTAATGTGATAAATACGCTTGGAAAATATTCCCACGCTGACGACAAGTGTTTGAGCTGATATATTCAATTTGGATTTGAACCTCGGATATGTTTTCATAAACTTGGATGTTGTGGTTGTTTTCTAAGAGACCTCAATAAGTTAAAATACTATATTTTTTTATCCTCTTGCTCTATCCCACTTATATGGTAGGAAGAGGGGAGCCAGCATTAAGACACTCGACTCTTACTCCCCCTATTTTCGAGATATTCCGAGATAAGTGGCGTAACTGAGTTCCGCGTTTTGTCTTACCAGAGAGAAGTAATACAAGCAATTAATCCCCCGAATAGGTATCGAACCCACAAGCATCACGTTCACAAACATACACTGTAGCGCTTCGTCACCACAGCATGTTCTTACTTTACTATAATATAGTAAATATCTATATAAATATTTATATGTGTATTAAAATTTAAAACTACTTATAAAATAAAATATTTTCTATTATACCTCAATACGCTAAAACGATAACACACTAACAGTAAATTACTCAATTTGACAGCCAACTTGACTTGAGGTGATACTCAAACACGTCACTGGTCGACTGACATAGTGAATGATGTGGGTACTGGTATCGGCGTTTGACATTAACATATTCCCTTTTAATTATAAATATACATACCATCCTCCTTAACTACAAAAATTTTCCCACATACCTTCGCTCCCGATTCAATGTTCTTCCTCCTCCTTCACGCTCTAGGCGGTCGTGTGTCGTTCCAGCGCTTGACGTACCTATGAGCAACACCAAATTCTTGCAAAAGTCCTTCTCCGTTTATGCTGCATCCCTTTGGAACCAACTCCCTAACCCTATCCAGAGAAGTCCTTCCATAAAATCCTTTAAATCTCAATTAAAAAAGCATTTAGTTGCTACTGAGAACAATTAATTTACATTCCGACAATGTTTCAAAATATTCCAACTGTATTTCATTTTTCTTTTCTTTTAACTCATTTAAATATATATATTTATATCATATATAAGTATTATTTAGTATAAGTATTTTCTTTTTTTTTATAATATATGTGTAGTGTATTTATATATGCAAAGAATATATGTTTATGTAGTTTATGAATGTATAATTGTATATATGTATGTATCTATTTTGCCAGTGTCATGTTTCATCTGTTAGTATAAGTATTTTGTTTATTTTTTTTTTCTTTTACTGTTAATTGCATTGTGCTCTCCTCGCTGTTTTGATAGATATCCATTTCCACTGGTTGGCTGGAAGAGATTTCTTTTAGAAATAAGTCCACCTTTGTCAACTATTTTTTCATTTTATATTACTGTATGTTTGTTTTATGCAATAAAGAATATATATATACATATTTATGAGATATCGTAGCAACAATATGATTTTTTAAACTAATAACTGTAATCAAAGGAAAAATATTTTTAAATATATTTAAAATTGATTCGTTTTCTCTAATCTACCTCTGGGCTCGATGAATTGGATTTTGAGACAATATCAAAAGTAATATTATTAGGCCACACTAATCAAGTAATCGATACTCTCTCGTTGCGATTCCACCTAAATACCGCACTAACGAACTATTAATGAATGTCCGTTACTCTAAAACAGTTCGTAAATCACAGATGGACATATATCAGGGATGGATTTGGATTAAATAGCCGGGCGGAAAGAGGAGAACAGAGTATCATGACACTAGGTACACTCTGATTGCCCTGCTATAGAAAAAAAACATGAAGCGGATATTGTTTAAATTTAAAGCATTCGAATTATAATTTTTACTATTAGTCTTGGAAATTGCTTCTTTAAATCTTACCAGAGAAAACTTTAGATTTCACTTAAATAATAAAGAAAGTTTTATACATAATATTCATATTCAGCTATATTTAATACACTTTTTAAAAATAATAAACCAATAGATGTTTTATATAGAAGTATATTATATCAATATATTCCTGTAGTAACTACACGTTCTACTTGTTTATGGTAACTCATTCATTCGCTCGGGCATGTTCGAAGGGAAACAAAATACTGCGGTATTTAATTACGCATTAGTAAGCGGTCGCGTTTTGGGGTTGACCAAAATGTAAATACATGTACCTATACAATATTTCTGTTTAAATATTGACTAAACAAAATAATTTACGTTCATAAAAAGGGTGATATCAAAACGCCTTGTTTTTTCCACTTTTTCTCAATATCGAGTAATTGTCAGTTCAACGATTGTAGGTTCGACTACCGTTCGATAAAAAAAGAATAACTAAGTATTTTACTCTACCAGACAATGAAATATGTTAATGAAATTCTAAAAATATCATCCAGTCAACTATAAACAAGAACCCTACAGAAGCGTAGTTTACTTAACACGAAGTTGAATAATCTGTTTATTAGTGTCTCTCTAAACAGTAGACCGATTAAGCTCGAAGACGTGCCATTTTCATACATTTGCATAAACACGCGCCGACCTATGAATAAAATTTACAAGTGAAGTGCTATCACTCACTTGAATGGCTTTTACTACGTTTTCCTATTTGGTATTTATTTATGTTAACGCTCTATATATTTTGTTATATTTACTTTAATTAAAATTAATTATTTTTCCTATATAGCAGAGGCATACTCCGTTCTTCAGGCAACGCTAAATTTCGAGACATTATGTATTGAGTGGTGGAACTCAACGCCTTTCAACGCAACTTAATTGCCCAGCAGAACGAGAAAGACAGTCAGACGTTGTCCCATTAGCTATTTAAGAGCATTATCTATGATTGTTACGGGAATAGTTTAAGTCCACAAATGAAATTGCGAGCTAGAATTCGTTGTATATAAAAACTAGCAACCCCCTTGCGGCTTCGCCCGCTTTTACTACTGGATTATTCATATAATGTATGTTTGCAAAGCACTTAAGATAATGTAAAAATTTATTAAACCCTAATGCAACCCGCATTTTCGTAGTTTCAATAAGGATTTTCCAATTGTTTTACACGGCAAGGATTTTTTAGTAGGTAGGTTAAATCTGTGCTACTAATCATTTCAAGTACTTATTAAAATATTTTTAAATGACTATTTTTAGATAGTTAAATGACTATTTTTAAACGGAAGAAATTATAAACAAAAGCCTACCTACTAATAACTACTACAAAAAATAGGAAACCAAATATATCGCGCTGAAATAATACATTCAACTCCAATTATCCAATACGTGCAAACGCATCTAAATCTTCGTTGCTATGCCTGCCTAAAAAACCCGCCCGCTATAGCGGGCGGGTTTTTTTTCGAGCTTGTGGTTAATGCTGAAGAGGGTATTCTGTCCCTGATGAAAAGCAA
>JAEBDU010012774.1:0-29353 GCA_016802625.1 Heliconius numata
TGTACCGGACGGGCGGAACTCAAGTGAATGAGCCGCTGACGCCCTGTACACTATAGGTTCCAGATCATGGGGACCCGGAGTATGTCGAGTGATCAAAGACGTTCGAGTAAGACGTTCTAAAAAGAACGCTCTAACAAGACGTTCTAATGAGACGTTCTGATAAGAACGCTCTAATAAGACGTTCTAATAAGACGTTCAAGCTATACATTGAAACAAGATACTGAAACAGGATGTAGAAACAGGATATTGAAACAAGATGTTGATCACTGTATAACGGTCGGTGACTGTCGGCTTCTCTATTCGTGTCTTGTTCCGATCCTATCTTCCTCGCGCTGTGCTCACCGTTTACCGCCGACTACTATCTCTGTCTCACCCGACGCGCACCTTCGTTGCGCGGAGCTAAACGGTAACGAGAGCCGCGAGCCACCGAGCCGGTTTATCTTTATTTACTCAACAATTTTTACTATGATTTTAACACATTTACATTTATATTTCAATACCTATTTATCGGAGAGATTTACAACTTATATATTCGGAAAGTACACAAAAATACCTATCAAATGATATACAAAACAGTACAATATTTAACTATAGACTATTAGAAAATTACGAAAAACCTTATAATTACGACGAAATTTACAGATTTAAATACGATAAAAATTCTCTCAAAATTAATTTACAAACATACGGTGTATATAAATGTGTTATTTAACTGTATAAAACTATGATAAAGAATAACTAATAATAAAATTTAATATACGGAAGTTATTTTTATCTCGAAATGCGAATAATGCGGTGAATCATAGTAAAACTATACGAAAGCGATATAATCTCGAAAATTATTATATAAAACGAAGAGCGATATTAAATCTATTTATAATTCTATCCATGAACTATTCATTATATAACAAAAATATTACTAATTTACAAAAATACTAATAATAAACACTCAAGAACTACGATAGTGGTATGACGTCACTCATTACCTAATTAAACAAATCGTAGTCACGTCGTTACAAGTCCGCGACCGATGCTTCGCGTCGAGCTGTCGCGAACAGTAAGACTCACGGAAATTAACATTATTAAGAAATTTATTCACCCGAGTGGGAATCGAACCCACGACCGTCGCGAGTAAACAACTGTAAGTGGTTACAGTATATACTGTAACGTTTACTTGCTTCTGTTACTGCTACGACAGCTAGTTTCGTATTTAATGATTGTTTATTATTTACTGTTTAGATTTTGATTAAATTATTTAAATATAATACCAAGAACCCTAAATAATGATGGAAAAATGAGCGGTAAAAGAGGAGGAGACTTGGGTTGACCTTCGAAAATACAGTATCAAAGATACTGGAAGAAGGTCACGTAATAAGCATGAGGATCCCCGGAGAGCATGTATGAAGAGGTTGATGACAGTGGACGAGGCGTAAGAGGTATGTAGAGACCGTAGCGTTTGGCGCTCCGTTCTCTCTGTTTACTCCGTAAGGGATATAGCGTAAAGCTATGTATGTATGTATGTACCAAGAACCCATTCAAATTGGAATCAATTTTCAAGATTTAGTGCAAAATGTCGGTCGCTTTGTTCCCGATAGGCTCATTTAGCGAGGTTGCGATGCAAATTCGAATATTCATCCTGTAGGCTGTCATCTGCATGGTGTTATACTTGTGTAGATCCAAAGGAGTGTAGCAAGTTGTATGGTAAATATTTAGATTTATACCATATATCCTATTCTACATTGTTAATATATTAGAAACCAGATTTGTGTTGTAAAATATATAATTATTGCTTGATTTGAGTGGAATAACCACAATCAAAAAGGTTATTTTTGCCTAGTTGGATCTCACCAAGTTCAACCGTTGCCAGTTGAGTTACCAGAATCTCTCTGTTTATCTCATAAAATGACGAGATAGAGAAATATGGATGAACAAAATATTTCGTACATATATAGTTTGTTGCGGTTTCAATAAAAAAAAATTTTAAAATTAAATAAAATATGATTTTAATGTTCATTCTTGTGTACTAAATCGAAAAATAGGTAGGTTTTATGTTTTTATAATATTCAGAATTTTCTGGAAAATTCTATACATTTGGCAACTATTGCTGGCAGGAGAGCGATGACGCTGATTGAAAATTCCTGCTCAACGTTACGTGTTTAAAACGTGCCTCCATCAACCCTCTTAAAATTCAATTCACAACTTTACTCTCAAATTGCTCGGTGGACTTTTAAACGTGAATTCTTATATGCAGTAATAACTTTTATATCCAACACAAATTTTATATTTTATATTTCTTTTATTAAGTAATTCAAAATGAAATATAAAGCGGTAAAATATATTTAAATTTTGTTTTTAGGAAGATATTGAACATGAAATAACAAACAATATAACAAATATTATATTAATAAAAAAATAAAAAAATCACATCAATAAAAAAAATAAAAAAAATCACTATCGCGTTGTTCTTCGCGCTGTGTGGCAGAGGGAACCTAGTGTTAAGACACTCCGTTCCGCATTTTCCGTCGTTTTCTGGAGGCATTGCTTGTTTATTGATGGAACTAGCCCCTGCGCAGTATAATGAAATGAATCGATAATATTTACGTATTATTTTTATTTTATTTGCTCTGGTAAAGAAGCAAAGCGCGATTGAATTCAGCCATATAATACACAATGTTTTCAGAATTCAGCGGAGAGTGGGAAACGGAAGTGTCTTAACACTTGGTTCTGAAATTTCCTATGCCTACACTTGCCATGTGCGGTATACAGCGTGATGCTAAAAAAAATAAAAAGTAAAACTCACATATTAAATTCATTCCATACTAATTCGTAATAAAAGTTTAATCACCTACAACGATAATAACAGTTTCTCTTTATATAGGGTATAGTTACGGAAAAACAAGTAAATTTTATGTATAAATATTCTACGTACTTTGAATATATGAATATTTATGCTGTAGGTACAAAAATGTTAATTAAGGAAAAACAGGAGCGAGGCTCTCTTATTCCATTTAAGCAATTATGAGTTTTTATTAACATGAGTTTTACCTTAACATTACATTATATAATTTAATTGGTTTACTTTCAACGATTCGCGAATCATTTTTGAAGGTTGTAATAATTTATTATATGATTTGCTACCATACCCCCCAAACTTTGGCCTTGTAGTTTCTAAACTATATGCTACACCCAAAATAAAATTATATCTCTGGATCTATCCAGAATATTATAAATTCTTTAATTCTAAAATGTCAAATTATAACTAAATCGTTCCTTTCTCTTGGAAATAATCAAATGAGGTCTTGCGTCTGCAAGCACTCAGATTTAATTATTCCCACTAACGACTATTAGGGAGCCCTCCCCTCAAATTTAAAATTAGAAATCTAATTCGTCATTAAAAGTTTCCTCTTAAAATTGAATTACTTAAAACTTTAGTAAAGAACGAGTGACAAGTTCGAAGTAAGGAAATTTACATGAAATGAGGGTAAACTTCTTAATTAGCTTAGTCCATAAGAAATTATCGTACATTTAATTTTTTGGCTTTGCTCTTTAAGTGTCATATAATTATATGCTTGCATGGATGAAAACTTATTTTAATGTTATCTCAACTAAAGGTATGTCTTAACTGAGGGGCAGTGCTAGTGTAAAGACACTCTGTTCCCCACATTTTTTCACATTGCACGTTGACGTAACTCAACGCCGGGCTTTTGTCTTGGTGCCAGAGCAAAGAAATGAAAATATTAATAAATAATAATTAATTCCCAGTGAACCCACAACCGTTGCGCTACCTTACCGTTGCGGCCTCAATGAATGGTGAATGTTTGCTCAAATTTACATTATTATAAACATTATCTACAGAAAGAGTCTTTTAATTTAACAATAAACCTACGAAGTCGTACAAGTTGCTTTAGATTAAAAACGCCTCGAGAAATGCTGAAACAATTGCTGGATTATTACAAATGGAAATGATAATATTTTTTTCCTTTTAGAATAAAAGATTAAAATTATTTCTGGCTATGACTGAGACATTTTTATTTATATTTGTACCTACTGTAACATAGTTGTATTGGTATTGCATAGGTATATTGATTGAAATAAATCTATGAATGTAAATTTTACGGTTTATTAATATTTTTATTTCTTCACTCTGGTACCAGATGGCAAAATTTAAGGCGTTGATTTACACCTCTTATCACACCATGCCTCCAGACATCAGCGGAAAAAATGGGAAACTTAACTCTAGGTTTCCTTGCCTACCCTGCAGTCTGCGGAATTCAGCGTGAAGCTGATAAAAAAAAATTATAAGCTATAAGTATGTCTTTTTAAAGCTATTTCTAAATATATACGTTTATTATCTAATATCTAAAATTAAATTAAAAAACATATAGTTAACCAAAATATACATATTAAAAACTCTGTGGTCAATTGGCAGTGAATTTCACGTAAAACGTTTTCACGTAGAGCTATAAAGTTTCTGTGGGTCGACCACAGTAAATTATTTAATATTGTTACTTCATCGATATCGAGGTACAGGTGGATGTGAGTTCAAATTTTAGATGTTGTTAACTTAATTTTCATTGTTTTCTTGTTTTATTCATTGTTTAACAGCTTGTATAAAATTTTGATATAAATTGAATTTATTTTCTAATATATGACGTCGTTTCATAAATGTATTTAGTGAGAATATGTGTAGGAATAATCGCAAGTAGAATTTTGAAGTTCGATTCCCACTCGGGGAAAACCAATATTTATTTTTTTCAACCCACAATGACTCTAGAATTCGCCGGAAAGTAGGGAATGGAGTGTATTAACACTAATTCCCAGATTTCCTCTGCCTATCCTCATATGTGCGGGATACAGCGTTAAGCAAAAAGAAAAACAACAATAACAACTATACAAGTACTGGTCTTAAAAATGATATTACGTTTTCATTTATATACTGCAGTATACGGTAGACCACCGCAAGCCATTTTGGACGGGCGAAGTATAAATAAATGGCTAAAACGTCTCTGCCCATTTGATGGTACAAAAATATTATCGTTTCATTAATATTATATGTAAAAATAATATTGGACTTTATAGTATTCATTTAAAATATATTATTAGTATATGTCAGCTTCACTCTGTATTAACAGGCTCATTGCGCGTTGAGGGGTGGAACTTAACGCCGCGCTTTGCCTTGATGTCAGAAAGAAGAAATGAAAACAGTAAATATTACATTCCCCCGAGAGGTAATCGAACCCACGACCTGTCAGGTTCACAGTCACACTTTTTAAATTAAACTATTCACTATTCATTTACAAAATCACACTTTTGTGATAATTTTAATTATAAACTACCTTTACAAAAATAAATAACAACTTTCAGAGTGAAAGCGATTCTATTAACGAAATATAATAATAACATTGTTATTACAAACAGTAATTTAAGCTAAAATAAACAACAGATGTATTTAAGTTTATGGAACGTAGCAATTTAATAGGGCTCTTAATATCGAAAACCTTAATATTGAATTTCGAAATTTATTATTTATATTTTATATCCATAGACTACTTTGAGGCCAGTGGTGGCGTAGGCCACAAGCGTGTGACAGGTTGTGGATTCCATTACTACTCGAGAAAATGGAATGTTTACTAATTTCATTTCTTTGCTTTGCTGTCGAGGCAAAGCGCGGAGAGTGGAGTGTGCTAGCACTAGGCTCTCTCTGTCTATCCTGCTACAAGCGAGATACACTGTATCTAAAAAAAAAAACACCTACAATTCATATTTAAAAAACTATATTTATGTAATACCTTTGGCATAAAAGAAATGGGAAAAAATGTGAGTTAAAGTACTTTTTAACTAGTTTACGAGAGGAGTTTTACTAAGTTGCGTCGTTAAAACTCATAACTACCGCAACTCATTCATAGTAACTATTCGATAATCTACGCACCACTGAAAAGCTTATTTTTTACACTGAAATTACTTTAAAATTATTAATTACTAATTAATCATTATTCACATAGCATAGCTTATTATAGCATTATTCACATTCATAGCTTCACACTGTATCCCGAACACAGCTGGGTAGGCAGCGGGAACCTAGTGTTAAGACACTTCGTTCCCCGTTTTCTGCCGAGTTTCTGAGGGCATTCATTTATTAATAATTTATTTTAGAGGCCAGTCGTTGTTCATGGGTCCATAGTGTGACTGTAAACGCAACAGGTTGTAGGTTCGACTCTTACTTGAGCAAAAGCAATATTTATTTAAATTTATATTTTCATTTCTCGATGCAAAATGCAGCTTTGAGTTCCTGTGGCTTAAATTAAGTATAAATAATAATAATTTCATAATTCTAGGTCAACCGGAAGTACCCTATTAATTTTGCTTCCTTTTATAGTGTAGAAATACGTATTGCGATAAAAAACGGACATATCTTTTTTCTAAGTAAATATAGAAATGTGTTTTATATCAGGAAATCATAGGGCCGTAGATATTTGAATATGATTTGAATTTCAACCCAATATCTCCACGCGTTCCTGAGATAAAGGGTCTTAACAGACAGACGAACAACAGAGTGATCTTATAAGGGTTCCTTTTTTCTTTAAAAAGTACGGAACCCTAACTATAAAAATAACCTAAATTGCATGTCGGCTACACCTTAAATTAATTTTTGAGACCATCTATCTATAGAGCAATTGCTCTATCTGCAGTAGGAGATGCTCGTGTTAAATTTCCGCTTGGCAATGTATCAATTGACCGCCGGTCTGACGTTAATGCATCTGACACGCAAAGCCTGGCCTGGTCTGGAATGGGAAATGGTTGAGGTGTACAAATTATTACATTTATATTTTAAATGTATTTTGAAATGGATTGCAGATAAATAAGATATTATATATATACGTACTAGCGTCCCGCCCGCAGCTTCGCCCGCGTGAACTACGTTATTATTAATTTCTGTCTCCATAAGTACCTACGTCCTATAAGTGACGTCCATGCAAAATTTGAGACTCCTAACATTTGTAGTAACGAAGTTTCATACAAACTTTCAACCGCAAAAACAACCCCTTAGAAGTCGAATATTGCAAATTCCCGTCTTAGCGAGCACCTACGTCCTGTAAGTAACTCCTATGCAAAATTTGAGATTTCTAGCACTTGTAGTTTCTGAGATTTCGTGATGAGTGAGTGACCTTTCGATTTTATATATATAGATAACCTTTATATATTAAGCTTCATACTGTATCCCGTATATAGTAGAGAAAAGGCAGAGGGAACGTAGAGTTCAGACACGCCATTCTCCATTTCCGCCGAATATTCGACACATTTTACGTTGAATTGGGGAACTCAACGCTGCATGTTTATTTCTTATCTATTTAAATAAGAAACTGGATAGTAAAATTCCACTTGAAGCAAACAAGATTATCGTAAAATAGACTAGATTCAAACTACCATTAAAACGTATAATGCTGTTAATCCCTGGTATAGAGCTAATTGAATGGATTACTGCTGTTGAGTGAGGTCTAACTCAGCACGTTCCTTCGTCATTGTCTGTTATATAATAACAAATTAATTAACTGTGAGTATTATTATTATTTAAGCTTCAAGCTCTATTTAGGCAGAGGAAAAATAGTTTTGAGACACTGTCACTCTTTTCTCCACTTTCCGCTGAATTTTCACTCAACTCAGTGCCGCGTGGCATCGAACCCATAACCGTCACGTTCACAGTCAAACGTAGCTTAATTTTAATTAAGCTACAAGTAATATTTAGTAATTATTATTAACTAAATATACTAATTCAGCTTCACGTTGTATGGAAATAGAAAATATATTTAAATAAAAAAATTAAATTATGTTTATTATTTACACATTAATTTATTGAAATTGAGAAAATACAATTAAGTATTAACTGTATTCAATGAAATCAATTAAAAGATTGTTTTTATTTTCTTTGTTTTGTTTCGAATCTGTGAATGGAAGTCGTAGTCAGCAAAATATAAATTAATTTGACATTTAAATAAATGACGGCGACAGTTTCAATTAAACTGAATTGAAAATTATTGACCGGAAAAACACGATTTTCTTAATATACTTTTTTATACTCGTAGTTGGTTCTATACAATAGTTAATTTTTAATGTTATTTTTTGACGCTTTCCTCCTTTAATTGTAGGTTTTCATTTTACTAATAGCTTATAGTAGCTTCACCATTTTGTATTTTTTAAGAAAATTAATCCTAGCGATCGTAACTTTTATTTTTTAGTAAAAAATACAACATACAACACTCACTTGTAGTTAAGAACATCATTTTCAATTTAAATAGATTATTGTTTAGTAGGTAGCAATACGTAATGTCTCACTTTAAAATTTAAATCTCCGTCGAATGGCAATCGAATCAATAATGTACGAGAATATATGAGCACAAAAGTAAATGTTCACATCAATAATATTGAAAATGGGGAATGGAGCGAATTAACACTAGGTTCCCTCAGTCTACCTTGCTGACTGCGGGATACAACGTGAAGCTAAAAAAAAAAGAAAATCTTAAATGTTTGACGATTTGGCATACTTAAAAAAAGGATATAAATTTCCATTTCTTCGCTCTGGTGTCAAGGCAAAGCGCGGTGTTGAGTTCTGCCACTCAACACGCAATACATCCAGAATCAAGCTATTTCTGCGAAGTTATTTGGCTTGTGTAATAGAGTGTGACGCGTCCTCGCTCCTCAATATTCATGAGGACCACCTCAGTTCAGGTTCATCAATCAGTTTAATTAGAGACACGCGAAATGTACATGAAATGAAAATTAAATGCGATTCAGAGTTTACTATAGCTTTACAATTTATTGTTATAGTTACAAAGAAATAAATTTTTATTATAGTAGTGTAGACGAATGACGTTTCTATTATAATAAAAATAAACTGGTTGTCTGTAAAGTCGGTTTTTTGAAATTTTGAAATTTGAAAAATTGCATATTTCTAAAAATTTAATTCAATTATCAATGAATAATTATTATTTTGTACTATAATACACAGACGGAGTTAATTGAAAATAACATGTGCACTGAATTAACATTAAATAATTTATTAACATTATATATTTTTTATTTTTTTCCTCAAAAGATTGAATATTTTGTATATTCTTAAGTTTGTCAATTTTTCTAAGTTATACTTCTTATAATCTTGAAACTGGTACGGAAGTCTCGGTGGGCGAGTGCAACTCGTACTTAACCGGTTTTATTAGTTTCAAGAAATTCCTTTCCTACCTACACTTTAGGTGCATAATTATATCCTTCTATATAATAGAAATATATAATTATAAACAAATTTTGTGGGACAATTAATTCATACGAGTATACCACGGCCATATTTTAACACAGTAGTATGATTTTACTAATATTTAATGTTATTTTGTGAATCATAGCTACAAATCCATTTTGACTTGTAATCAACTTCAAAAATGTGAAAAAATATTTCATAAAACAATTATTAATCTTAATATTAATCGACATCTTTAATATTTTATTTGTTCAATCCCTAAAATACCGCATGAGCAATGACAAAGGAATACGAAGTATTGGCATTTCGTGAAATTTGAATATATGATGCGCCCCTCAATTCAATTTCCGTTTCGTGTTTATTGGCATATGAGACGACGTGATTGATATTGACGCTGGAATTAAACGTACATATATCTTAAGTTTAATGTAACCTTCAATTTTCTTTCTTTCCTAAAATTTTATGTTAAAAGCTTTCATATTATTATATTTCACTCGTATCTCCTTTTTTGTTGTTATTTTTTTAGAGATTTATATTAGACTAGCGGACGCGCGCAGCTTCACCTGCTTTGAACTCTTAGGAGTGAATTATAATAAACCATACGTACAATGAAATATTTTTAAGAGTCCAAATTTAAAATTTTATAAAAATCGGTGACGATTTAAAGATTTTCCAATACAAACTTTCAACCCCTTATTTGCACCTTTAGGGGAAGAATTCTAGAAAACCATGAAAAATATTGAAGAGTCTGAATTTCAAATTTTATAAAAAATGGTGCCGATAATTAAAGTTTATTTCATAGCTATAAGGCACCAGGTCAGCTTATGTCACAAGCTATTGGGGATTAGGGCCCCACTGACCTCAGAACTCCAGGGTGAATTAACATTAATTCTTCGCCTTTGCTTTGGGTACAGTGTCCAGCGAGAGTGGAATGGCTGTGTAATATAAAAGCTGGAAGTGCTTCATTTACATAATAACATTCTCGTGGTGCCGAAACCGGTGAAAAACGCTACGTGGACATAGAGAAGTGGCGGGTAATAATTCGTAATTCGTTGAAAGGTTAGTCAAATTTGTATGTCTCTCGAGACGTTTTCTGGAATAATATGTGATAGAAAAAAATTAAATAACTCTATTTAGTATATTAAACTAATCTAAAGTTTAGTTCGTAGATTTTTCTTGAACTTAAAATAGATTTTTTCGGTCCTATTCAGATTCATAGCTTTTTGGACATTGGTTTTCGTTGGTAAAAGCTTCTATATCGTTGAGCTATACGTTTGACTGATATATTGGTTTGCCAAAACTTTTGTAATCCATATGTTTATTTTTTTTTCATGTCTATTCTAATTTCGTATCAAAATAAAAAAAAATGGAAATGAAACTTTTACAGTCTGATAACATCCTCTTCTGAAAAAGTATTTTTTTGAATTAACACTGTTTAGAACTAGGAGTGCGTAATATTCCTAGTTATGATGTATTTTTCATTTGTAAGCATAATTCCGTATTTCAATTGAAAATTGAATCGTTAAATCATATTTATGCGATCATTTCAGTATAAAATCAATTAAGATTTTTCATACTTTGCAGACTAACGCTATGCAACTGTAAAGCAATAAGTTAAAGTTAGAGGATATAAAAAGCAATTTGTTTCTCTAAGCAATTTAAATTTTATTTCGCAGCGTAATATAAGTTGTAGTTTTCCCAGTGTCGTTTGCGCTTGTTATTTATCACTATTTTGGGATTACTGTCGTCATTTTAGATGACTAAAGAATATTATAAAATATATAATATTCGGCAGAAAGTGGGGGACGGAGTGTCTTAACACTAGGTTCCCTCTGCCTACCCTGCTGTGCGCGGGATAGAGCGTGAAGATGAAAAAAAAAGAAAGTTTACAGCCTGCTGGAAAAGTAAGCAATAATTTCGACATAAATATTATTTAGATATCCCCTGAAATCTTAAACTAATATTGTACGAGTTTATCGGTTTCAGAGCTTTTGTATATTTTGTATATATAATAAATAATCAATATATATCTCAATATAAATAGAGGGTGAGTAATTTACTGATCCGGAAGTAGGACAAGGTTGACTGTTGATATTGAGCAAACAGTTTTTTACGCCGAGAAATCGGAAAAGGAAAAAGGTTAAAATATTTTTACTCTCACTGGGACACAATTACAGAAGCTAAAGCTCGTGGCTTTATTCGGTGATAGTATTCTGAGTAAGAAATACGAGAAATGTATTGTATTTGATAGAAATCATACTTTTTATGCATTTACTTGTATAATTTAAAACTAAACATACATCTTTGTTATGAATTATGTTAGTGTATCAAAATATTAATAAATATCAATTCATTCCCCCGAGTGGGAGTCAAACCTACACCCGTCGTCACCCGCATATTTTTAATATCTTACATATAAGAGCATTCTTAGTATATAGAATAGTTTTATTTAGTTTACTAATATTTCGAAACAAAATGTAGAAACTAGTAGAAAACTTTGTCCATTTTCAGTACCAGCAGAACTCTGTTAAGTCGTGAAATATGCAAAATGTTTACAACAGCGAATATTGATGCACCAATTACACGGAGTGCGAAATATTTGCAGGTCTTGCAGGCTGTGGAGCTTAAAGCTGAACTTCCATAGCGTGCCTCGCGACATTGTAGCAATACTTAGGTGTTCCTTTAAGTTTACTGTATATAAAATTATTTTAAAACTGACTGAACTAAAAAATAATTCTGTCGGGTTTAAGTAATTGGTAAAAAATATATAAATATGTTAGTTTTTGTTAGGTAACATAGCTCGGCAGTCTAGTTCCGGTGAGCACGGCGTTTAATTCCGTCAACATCTCGTATTGAGCGGAGAGCTGAAATATTTTTTTACTTATACACAATGAAAATGTAAAAACTCATTTAGATATTTATATAGGTTTAACGCATTAGGTATCTATCTATTTTTGGTTTACTTTAACTAAATAACATACATAGTATTTACAATTATTATATATGTATATTTTGCAAGTCATCAGCTATAAGGAAATAGTTCTTAGCACCCTTCATTTCTGTTTGCAGTATAATAAAAATATATTTTTATCTTGATTCATTTCTCGAAAGATTCTTATAAAATATGTAAAAAATCAGATCTAAATCATCGTAAAATATAATAGTGTGATGTTAACTTAACAGTTAAAACTGAAAACGAAAAATAATTGACATATTCACAAAAGTGCACCATAGCCTATGTCGGCAAAATTAAACGAGTGCAGGCCTTTAATAACAGGTGATTCAAAAACTTTTTCCACCGTTTTTTTTGTTTTTCATAAAAACAATTAAATGTAATGAATTTTACGGGAGATTTTTTATTTTTTCTTATTTTCTCTTCTCGCTGTACTACGCTACGATTATATGTACGATATAATCGTAGCAGAGTACTCCGTTGCACACGCGTAATATTCGAGATTTGAGAGATGAGTGGCGAAACTCAACGCCGCGAAAATCTTTTAGTATTGTAATATATTTATTAGAAACACTCTGTTGGTATGTACTATGGAAACATTGCGTAAGTAACATATAGGATAAATAGCCGTTAGAGTTCCGCCACCCAACACCCAATCCCACGAAAAATTCATTTCGATGGAAAGTGGGGAACGGAGTGTCTTAACGCTAGGTTCCCTCGGCCTACCCTGCTGTATATATATAAAAGAATATATAATAAGCTGTAATATATCCCTTTCACGACTACGGGGACACATTTGTCCCAGTTGAAAAAAATGAGGGTAGTTACAAAAAACGAAACAGATATGCGTTATTGTATGTCAATTAGTTTCTTAAAGTACCTTTTTATTATTTGAATATAGTAAATTAGCTACCCAACCATTACATTTTGATTTATCATCATTGAAAAGTGGCTGTTTGCTTCGCGCGAAATTCCTTTACTTCAGAAAAGTATTTCTCGGCATGAAAGTAAAGTTTAACGATTTATTTCCTAAAATATTTATTCAGTGGTAAGTATTTATTCATTTTGTGCACATAAAATACATTTTTTTATGTTATGTACTTGTATAAGTCGTCGCAAACCTAAAGGGACGCCAGTGTCCCTATGGTCTATGAAGGAAATATTTTGCACATAAAGTTCGTTGCAAAAAAATTCATTATTATCCTAAATAATTTATTATTTGTGGAATTTTTGAACTCAAGGAAGATGATATTTGACATATTTTGATGGGAGATAATAGTGACGATGAAGACAATTTACTGCTCGACGAAGAAGCTCAAAAACTATTGACACAGGATGACTAAGGCGTACTTGATGTTGAGATTGAAGACACAACATTGCACCATCCAGAAATAAAAAACAAATCACCTGAGCCTTCAACTTCTGCTACAAATTCTACCAAAGTATAAAAAAGCAGCAGTCTACCTGATTTTAAGTGGAGGAAAAGAACATACATTCCAAATGTTTTTTTCAAATATAGAGTATCAATTTAGAAAGGTGCAAATTTGTCAAGATACTGAAAACAATAATTTGATCCCTTTTGATATATTTGTTTCTACAAAAATTTTTTTGTATTTTAGTTCAAATGATAGTAACAAAATCAATGCGATCCGTTCACCAAAATGGACGGGAATTTTTAATTGAAATAGATGAGATGAAAGCTTTTCTTGGAATGAATTTAGTTATGGGCTATCATGTTTTACCATCTTTGAGAGATTATTGGGCTACAGAGCCAGATATGGCGGTACCTTTTATTTCAAATATTATGCCACAGGCTCGATTTGAAGGTATACGTACAAATCAACATTTTTGTAATAATGAAATAGTAAGGGAACCTACTAGCCGAAACTTTGATCGAGCATATAAAATTAGGCCCAGGATAACACATTTGAATGCATCGTTACAAAGTGCTCTCAATATTAGGTTTACAATGAAAAGAACCTGGAAGGAAGTCTTTTGACCAGCCTACAGTTTAGGCAAGTCGTAGCTCGGAGATTAGTCAACGGCGTTACTCGTCCAGACACAGAGATGTTCTTACTTCTAAAGCAAGTGCTGTACGAAAGTCTATAAAGCGCCAGTTACCACTACATCCAATGGAAAAGGCCAGTGCCAGAAAGAGATGCATAAATTGTGCCAAGATTAAAAGAGGAAAACCGTACAAATAATACTTGTTCTATTTGTAAAGTTCATCTTTGCTATACAAATGAAAGAAATTGTTTCGCTTACTTTCATAACCAGTAAAGTTTAGTAAATTGATTATTTAGGTAAAGTAATTATATTATTTCATTTAAAAATAAGAATACGTGTAATAATAATAGCGATTTGTGTTATTAAAACCTCTAGTTAATTTATAATTAAAGTAATTATAAAGATGATTTTTATGGTAAAAAATTACCTCTTACGACCAAAGGGACAACCGTGTCCCATAAAAAAACTCAAAAAGTAAAAGTAATTTTAATTTTTTTATTTAAAAATATGTTTATTAGATCGATAATTAACTATTTTAAACAGTTAAAATAATTGCAATACCTCTCAAAACCTTATGGTCCTGAAAGGGATATGCTATAATTAAACTTGGACAGATTCGCACACGCTCTGTCCTTATAAATAAGACTAACAATGTAACTGTAGAAGTAATTCACGCCTGAGGCTACAATAACGACCCATTACGTTTAACATGTCGGTCTAAGCTCACAACAAAACATTTACGCTTACATTTCTATTTATTTTCTATATAATATATAATATGTGGAAAATATTCGTATAATATAAAGATATACTTAAAAACGATTTGTTTCATAAAAGCGAATTCATACGAAAAATGGAGCAGGGGCACAAAGTGTAAACATGATTGTGGGTTCGATTCTTACTCGAGGAAGTTAAATATTTAATATTTTCATTTCTTCGCTCTGGTAAACGAGGCAAAGCGGGACTTGCTTCCCAGAATGCGGAAAGTAGCGACCGGAGTGTCTTAACACTATGCTCTCGGCCTACCCTGCTACATGCGAAATACAATGTAAAATTGAAAACAAATACAATAAGCGCCTTGTGGCTTTTTTCGTCTTAAGTATTATAGTCAAAGAATCTTGGGCTGATCAAATAAAATGCAGGAATATGATAACCCACGGTATTTAAAATAGCAAAATGTGGTAATTGGTGGTGGTGGTGTGGCGTTTAGCTGAAGCTGAAACATAAACAGAACAATATAAAGGCATTGCTAGTAAAGTGCGGTGCTGCACAGACAATGTTATCTAATATAAACTATTGGTGATCTCATACAGCGCTCGTGTGGTGCCGCTTTGTGCCTTTGTGATGGCTGAAGCGGTGAAGCTGGTTCGGGACACAGTTCACCCGCTCTATTAACTTGTTAATGAAAATGAAAGGCTAGTGGTTGTTCATCTAAGTACTTGTTATAAATAGTTTTTTTTTCTTCATTTAATATATATGGATTTAATATTTAATGCGATTTTAATAATGGATTTCTAATTACTTAATTTTTCTTTCATAATTTATTTTTGTGTTTGGTGCATGTTTTCGGTTTCGATTGATTTTTTTTAAATATTACAAAAAATAAACATATAGAGAAACACCAAATATATCATTTTTTTTGTATTTTTCTACAACTATTAAAATAAATATATGGATTAGATGCGGTAGACAAATAACTATCACATTCAATTATTAAAAAATTGTTATATATAATTACCAAGTAGTACTAACATACGTATATAATATTTATTAACTAAACTAAAATTAAACTTTGGTCAACTTTCGCATTCAGATTTCCACCACAATATTTGTTCACAAAAGTTTCGCATTTTCCCCCATTGTGTATACAGCCCCCGCCCCGCTCGCCCCCCACAGGCACCCGCGTCACTGCATACGAGTACACCTGTACGTACTGCACATAGCACAATAACTGGAATATTAATCACTCTGTTAGCCGGAGTTCCCTTTGCCGGGCTGCTTGCATACATTTTGAGTGCAAATTCAAGATTTCATGTGACAAATCACATACATACATCTCTTTCAAAGTGTTTACACGAACAAGTGGTTTCTTACCTCGAATATTCCACTGTTCAACTCGAATGTCAAATTGCGAATAAATAATTAATTATTAATTAACATAAAATAGGCTTAGATGATAATCTAATTTTCATGAATCTCTTTAAGAAGAATTTTTGAAGCTGTATACCGTTTATCCTATAGGGAGTAGGCGAGAGAATCCAGTTTTAAAACACTTCCGTACCCCACTTTCCGAACTGCAATTATTGTGTGTCGGTAGAACCCAACGCCGCGCTTTGAATCGTTACTAGAGCGAAACAATAAACATATTAATTTTCTTGAGAGGGAATCGAACCTACAACCTGTCGCGTTTACAATCGCATTTGAGCCACATGCGCCACAACTGGCCCTGATTTTTTAAATTACACAATTTACAAGCAATATGCACGACGTAATACACCCATCCATACATCGCAAGGCAATACGCGGGTCTCCCTCTGGACCCAGCTCTTTTAACGAGACCTGTACAGTAGCCATTAGAGCGTGAAATGTGGTGTGAAAATTGTGAAACACTCGCATCTGCAAGTTTGTAGTGATGCTGGGCCCTCGTAGAAGAGTTGCCGTGAGAATTTATGACGAGTTCTTTCTGATGCTATTGTATGCTCCCTTATCTAAAGTATGTGGTCAAGGATATACTGTGGAAAACGTACTTTTATAACCAATTTTTAAGACTGCAAATAATTACATTTTTCTAACAAATTTAGACTCACACGCACAGACACACAAGCATTGAAATTTATAGAGCTATTAAGTATTCTTTTTACATTTTTCGTACTAAATTTTATTTTATAATATTTATTTAGATAACAAATACCAAGGAGTCACAAGTCTTAAGCAGCATAATTTCTCTATTTAATTAATTACACAATTTTTTTATTATTACTCAAATACATAATTTTTCTTATTTACTATCATAATTATAGCATTCAGTTCATTTTGTGGATAAATTATAATTAGCTTAATTATAATTTATTAATGAGTATTGTATGATAACACATATATATATATATATATGGTAATCGTATTAATTAAGAAATATCATTATGTCATTTACGAAATTATTCATGTTGTGATTTTAAACCTAATTGAGTTTAAATGGTTTCGCGTCCTTTGGTTTTATTTTATTTTTTTTTCATAGTAATTGAACATGTACCAATATATTATAAGAATAATATTTAGGGATTAAACTAGTGAGAAATTATAAAAAAAATTGTAAGTTAAATAAATTTATAGCTCAGCTAAAATATTTGCATTGCCATAGGCCATAGCTTAATTATTATAAATAAACTTTTCTAAAATATTTTCTCTAACACTTTTCCAATATACATACTTTCGAAACTGAATAAGAATCAAAAGTTTTTCTGTTTTTTTAATAACCGCTTACATTCAGTTTTCAAACATATCCGCACAGGTGCTGTTCTTCCGAACTTTACATACGACGATGTGAAAAGTTGCAGAGTTGAATCCTTATAAACTTATAACCTTATTTAATCATTATCTAATATTGGTTGCATATTTTCTTCACGCTGCAACCTGCCCTTAGCGAAGTCGACAGAGAAAACATGGAAAACCTACTGTTAAGACACTCCGTTGCCCATTAAGTGACTTGAGAGTGAGATTTTTATTAACAAATAATATTTAGTGTCTGTTTTTTTTTGCTAACATCTGTTTTAATCTAAATTCTACGCAAGAGTTTCCAACCAAATCCTTTTTAGTTCAATGTTAAATATACATAAAATAAATCCAGTAAGTATATTCCAGTTGCCGACAACCGATGGGGAAGAAAGGTCCTCGAATGGCGACCCCGTCTCAGCAAAAGGAGCACAGGCCGCCCTCCAACCAGGTGGACCGACGACCTTAAGAAGACAGCGGGAATCCTCTGGATTCAAAGGGCGCAGGACCAGACGGAGTGGCGAGAAGTAGGGGAGGCCTATGTCCAGCAGAGGACGTTGAAAGGCTGATGGATGGATATTCCAGTAACATATCTATATATCTTGAAACTATATTAAACTGTAAACATAAATAACTCTATCACGCTCGGGACTTACAAGTACAAAGGAAGCAATGCAAGCGCAGTGGGTACTGCACAATGAAATATTGTTTATAGAAACAAAGAAATGTGCAATTTATATATGTATATAGCACTCCTTAACACATTTCACTCGAGCTTCGAAATAGCAAAGCTTACATTTAATACAATTGTAAGAATCGTTACTCTTATTCTCCTCGTATAGTTCTTATTTTCTATTGTACTAGCTAGCTAGAATTTAATTTACAGTTTATCCTACTTTCTACTAATATATAATAATAAATGTGTTTATAAGGATGGATGTTTGTTCCACTTTTACGTAAAAAATACTGAATGGATTGGCAAGCAAATTTGACAGTAACATAGCTTATATATCTAAATGACATATAAGTTATGATTAATGTAAAAATTTTGCGAAATTTGGCTATAATAATAATTATTATAGCCAAATATTTTTTTTAATTAAATTAAATTATAACAATAAGCTTAAGCGGCCAAATCTGCGTTTAGGCTGTTAGCTTCTCAATAAAGCACCTCAACGTCATATTCTGCACATAGAACAGTAGACAGAGAAAACCTAGAGTCAAATTATTGTTTGTTCTTTACTCACCGCCGGATTTCGAGACTTAAGTGGCGGATTAATATAAACCACAAAAAAATTCAACTATCGACTTATATACGCATAAGAAGTTCCTTATTATATATATATACTTATATATTTTTTTACGAAAACGGTCCACTTTACTTAAAAAGTACACGAATTTATACAAAAGAGCCGTAAACAAACGACTCTTACGTTTGCGCCAACCTTAACTCGCTCGCTCCTCGAGTGGGCTTCAAGAGCGCTCGCCCTAGAACTCTTTCATGACATTCATGTGAGGAAAGTGAAAATATAAATAAAACATTTGAATAGAATAAACTTTTAAGAAAAATTTACTTTTTAAGATAGTTAAATTGCCTAAACTTATAATGCCGCAAAGAAAAATATAAAATAATGATTTACTTGGAGATCACTCGCACAGCATAATCATGCGACTGTAAACGCAATAGATTGTGGGTTCGATTCCCACTCAAAGAAATGACATATTTAACACTTTGATTTCCCGCTCTGGCGACTACGCAAAGCACGGCGTTGTGTACCGCCGCTTAACACACCATCCGGGAGTAATTGGGGAACGGAATGTCTTAACACTCTATGTTCTATCTGGCTACACTGCTTTGTACGGGATACGACGTGAAGGTAAAACAAAGCGAAATAACTATGTTTAGTAAATATACCAAACTGATTTCTTTATGTTCATAATATACTTATATGTATTATATATCTATGCAGCATTATATAAGCAAGTATATAAACGTATCTATGTAATTGTTATATGGGTTTTTATTTTTGTAGTGTTCCTTAATAAGAGTTGTGCGCAAAATAATTTAAAATATAAGATTAACTCGCTTAATACCGCGAGCAGTAATCTCTGGATAGATTCATAAAATAAGTACCTATATTGTTAGTCTTGACAGGTTAATGTAAAAAAATACTTAGTGACTAATAACTATTCACATCCTATTCTCCAGAATGCATTTAAAATTACCATATATAAATATTCCATAATATCTCCACAGATATATTGAAAGCACAATTTATTCATACATTTTCAATATATTTCCCGAGGGACGAGGAATTCTGTAATAATTCAACACAATCCAGTTAACAAAGGTAAATATGAGTCAATCAGCATTAAGTATATGTGTACGCGCGCACTGTTATACCTACTGCGGGCGACGAGGGCCTGTCGAGTTGAATCTAACAATTAAATTACTGGACGACGATCGACACAATTTTCCACCAATATTGACTTACAGCAAGCGAGGTCTTATTCAATTTCTGTAGGTTCCAATGTAAATATATTATACAAATACATTCAATTATGGATTTGTGTAATATATTATAGAAATTTGAGGTTTGATAGATATTTTCACACAAAGTGTGTCGTTAAATCGGGCTGAATGTGGAGATTCGAAGGTTTTCTTTGTTATCTTGGTATATTAAAAGAAAACATGTTTTTTTGTACTTCGGAATAGATAGTTATTAGATATGCTCGAGGTATTTTACAGATCATGTTAAAAACGTAGAAGCATATATAATGAGAATAAATGGTAAACGTTCAGGAATATGAAGGTCCGGCGTCACAGGAGGTGGAGGTGTTAAATGATGCACAGCGCTCGTACGATCGAATATTGATGCTCCTATTACACGAAGTAGGACATCCCAACGGGTTATATGCACTTATGTGAGTGCAGTCGTAATGGCTCTTACCTCTGAATGTATTATAGCATGAAATATCTATCTATACATATAAAATCGAAAGGTCACTCACTCATCACGAAATCTCAGAAACTACAAGTGCTAGGAATCTCAAATTTTGCATAGGAGTTACTTACAGGACGTAGGTGCTCGCTAAGACACTATTCGACGATATTCGACTTCTAAGGGGTTGTTTTTGGGGTTGAAAATTTGTATGAAACTTCGTTACTACAAATGTTAGGAGTCTCAAATTTTGCATGGACGTCACTTATAGGACGTAGGTACTTATGGAGACAGAAATTAATAATAACGTAGTTCACGCGGGCGAAGCTGCGGGCGGGCCGCTAGTATTTTTATATATATAATCAATTATTTTGTTTTATATAAGGCAAAGAAGAAAATATGTATTCCATATTATAATATATTTAAACGACTAGTGTAATGCGGTAAATACCCACGCATATACCTTTGCAGGTTCCTTTGTGATAGCTTAAACTAGTTCGGGTACGGTTGTTGACTCTTTCAATAACGTTGATAATGGAAATGTAAGCCTTAAGGATATTTACGTAGCTCTTATTCCATTCAGAACTGATATTTTATGAACAAATACTGGTTGGTGGAAAGTTGTTTTTTGTTGGATTTCTTAATGGAAATTTTAAGTTTATTTTTTTAAGTTCACGCTCTATCCCGCATGTAGCAGGGTAGGAAGACTAGGCCCCTAGTGTGTGTGTCGAACTTTCCGCAAAATTCTAGAGGCATTACGTGTTGAGTGGAGGAATGCAACGCTGCGTTTTTTTTTTGACACCAGAGCGAAGAAATGAGAATATTAAATGTCTCATTTTCTGGAGTGGGAATTGAATCCACAACCTGTCGCGTTTGTAGTCACACGCCTGTGCCCCTACGCCACGACTGGCTTTAGATATGGGTATGTATTACTAAAAATTGATAGCTGGAGTCATATGACACATTTATTAATTACATACAATTAAAATTAGGTATGGAAGCAGTTAATTTCTCGGAGTAAAATGATAATAAGAATTTTCCCAAAATCAACACACAGGTCCATAATAAGTTTGAAAATTCTTTAGTTGTTTCACTTTTTTATATATAAAGATATAGAAATTATAATGTCATAGTATGAATAACAAATAAACAATAAAATTTATTATATAAAGAATTTTTACACGAAGATTCGTAAAAATGTTAGACTTTTTAAAGAAATTTTACGATTTGTTCCTATTTAAAGTTTGCATATAAGGGAATAAACCATTAAGCTCTCACAAAGTCAAAGTACGAAGAAACCTTTTAAAATTCTTCACAAACTTAAAGAAGGATATTACCGGAAGCCTTTTTCTTTCTGACATCGCAGTTTTCAGTATTAACTTTTAACAAGTTGGCACTCGTAAATTTTACATTTTATTATAAAGTGCATCATAACGTATATTGAGGCCAGTCGTGGTGTTGTGGGTTCGATTCCCACTCGAGGAAATGAAAATGGGGAATGGAGTGTCTTAAGACTAGGTTCCTACTGCCTACCTTGCTATGTGCGAGATACAGAGTATTAATATGTAGTGAAAGAGTGACAACTCTGCACATAATTGTGTTTTTTTAACGTTAAGTTTATTTTCATGAGATTTTGTAGAATTATATATAACACGATAAGAGAATACTGATTTTTCTACTGAAAAGAACTTACTGAAAATCAAAAGAAATAATTAGAAAAATAATTAACTGTACAACGTATTTTTTTTTGTATACAAATTAAATTCTGTTCAGAAATCGTATCTTAAATTTGTTGAATACAAACACATAGGTATATCTATACATAAAAGTAAAGTAAAATATATATATTCCTTTTAATTTAAATTTGTATTATCCATTTCATATATCTATATAGGGAGCAAATCCTACTGTATACACAATGATTGATGGCTGGCTGAGTCCACGTAGAGCTGAGAGATCCACGTATAAACGGCCGTAGCACGTGCCACAAAGCGAATGCAGATGAAATTTACTCGTAGGAAATATAATAAATATCAATTCAAAGAGTTTATTTACCCTTTATAATAAGATCTTGCAAAATACTATCATTTCAACAAAAGTGAAAGAAAATGATTGAAAATATGTAATGGGGTACCCCATATTAATTTTTTTAATCGGATTCAAATTTTCTTTTTTAATTACTAGAACAGTATGTTCCAATAAAAAACCGGTTAAGTGCGAGTCGGACCAATTTATAAATGTTGAAAAGAACTACAATTAAAAGTTTCTAATATTTTTTTCTATGAAATTTCTTTAAATTTTTACTATTTGGATTTTTTACTTTTTTTGTATTAGAAGTAGTGACTTCTTGCCAAATTCCATAAGTGTTACTCCACGGGAAGTACCCTTTGATTACGAGGCGAGTGAAAAACAAAATAAGTAAAAAACGATGTATAAACGCTCGAATCTTTTGATTGCGTTGACTTAGACGCTTCATGTTTTCTGTGCTCTACGGGACCGGAAATTAAGAATATTTTAAGTTTATTTCTGCACGAAATGTCGATATTAGTGCTTTTGACAGATAGACGGACAACAAAATAATCCAATATATTTTTACCAAATTTTCTTTTAAGATACGAAACGCTAAAAATAGCATAAATATAAGAAAAAAATGAATAATAATTTCTTAAAAAAAAAAAAAGAAACTTATTGCGAACTTCAAGCGAAGCGAAGCGAAGCGAATATTCAAAGGTTTCGAACTGTGATACGTACGCGGCGTACAAAAGCGCATGATTGATGCGTGGTTGAGCTGAATGCCCACATTCCTCTAAACGCTCGGAGCACGTCACAAAGCTCTTTTGTTGCATCAACAATACATACGAAGTTTGCTTCTACCAAACGAATTGCCATAACTCGTGTATTTATTTGGTTATTTTTATTGTAAACTGATTTTGAAAGTAGTTGTCTGTGATTGAGATATTTTAATGAAGAAATCATTTAGGGTAATGCTACTAAAGTAATAAAACATCATTATGTGATACTTATTTAGAAAGTTTAAAAAATTTTGAACGTAGCGAGATTTGAACCCGCGCCCCATGGACACCGTCCTAGCGCTCTGACCACTACACCATACGTTCTCATAGTCATGGCTTATAGCCATACGTAGTCATAAAAAACATTCAAAGCCAGCAGTTCCAAAATAATAATAATCTAACCATTAATAGTTTTAAGTCTATAATTAATTTTAAACACCTGTTGGAGAGACATAACTATGAGACATGACTATGAACTATGAGAAATAAATAAAAATTCTCAAATTTAGGTGGAAATCGGGGAACGAAGTGTTTTAACACCAAGTTCTCTTAGCCTAAGTGCTGCTAAACCCAATGACAACGGATGGTAAATGAAAGTAGCCTCAACTACAATTACTGCGTAGAGAGGGGTGTGTATATATATATCGTTTTTTTTAATATATATATAATTCAAAAATTCAAAACTCTAAATATTTTTCATAATAAATATTAATTATATTTTTCTATATTTTGCATAAATTTCATAGAAATTTGTTCTAACTCATTATAATTGTTATGTCAACTAGTAAATTTTGTCATTAGGTTCGTTCAAGTTTGTAACTCCCTTAGGCTTGGAATATTCAAATTGCACACTACGCAATTAGTTCTGGCTTAATGTTACAATAAAGCGAAGCGAAGCGAACTTTAACAATGGAGTATAAATTTTGGTCCATAATACCTATGTGTAAATGGAAGTTTACCTCATAAATTTTTACCAACGACATATTACCATCCTTATGAGCATATTGTTATAATATAATTTATCAGTACAAATGAGGTCCCAACGAAAGAGAATTGGGTCACAGAGAAATTTTAACTTTGCTATATTAATTATATTTTGTATATTTCCAGTATTTCTATGTATATTATTAAACGTAGTAAAATAACGTCAAAGTAAAAGGAAACGTTATTATAGGTAAAGCAAAGACGCATGTTGCCGTATTTGCTTTTAAATTATGATAGGTATTGATGAAGGACAAAATCAAATCAAATCAGCTTCACGCTATATCCCGCATACAGCAGGGTAAGCAGAGGGAACCTAGTGTTAAGACTCTCCGTTCCCCACTTTCTGCCGAATTCTGGAGGCATTTCGTGTTGCGAAGAAATGTAAATATAACTTCCTCGAGTGGGGATCGAACCCACAACCGTCGCGTTACAGTCACACCTTTGTCGCCGCTGCGCCACGACGGCCTAATATAGTACCCATCGTATTTTTAAATATAGAATGAAATGCTTTATGCTCTATTCCAATTCCTAGATTCAATATCTGATTAAAAATCGGGAATATATATTTTTCTGGGTCTATTCGAGTATATGGATCTGAAGATCTAATATTATGTCTAACGTCGTTCCTAACCAAAATCGAAGCTATTTTCTAAATATTTTTATTACAGAACTTATGATTCACTCCATAAAAACCTATAACTCTCCTATATATATTTATAATATCAGTACTGGTAATTATCACTTATATTAATATCTTTTTGGCATAACTACTACAGTTATGACCACGATCGAAGACTCATTTTTATTGGGGAACCTGACATGACCCGGAACCTATAAAAGAGTTTATAGGTTTCAGGGGTTAACTACTTCCTTACCTACTTGGGTTTTCGTATACGCTTTTCTACCAAAATAGGGATTATGCTTTAAGGATGATAAACTATTTTGATAACTTTGTATCGCATAAAAATAGATAAAATCTAATTTTATTTAAGGAGAAATTGTTGAGACCCTTAAGTTAACCCTTAACTAATTATTGAGACTTTTAACACGATGGTAGTGGGTTCAATCCAATCTACGTTAAGTGTAATATATTCGATAATAATAAGTATAAAACGCGTTTTACATTTTTGTTAAAATGCAGAGAAAAAATTGTTTTGAATTTAGTTAAAATTTACTTTAAACTATTCTGTACGTAACTACGAAATAAGAATATGCGAGACATTTTGAATATTCGCCCACACAGCATGTAATATCAGAGTAGTTACGAAAAGAAGTGCCAAACTGCAAAAACTAGAGCAAAATTTCATCATTAAACTTTAGAACCGTCGACACCTTGGTTAAGCATTCCTATTTCGTGGAAAGGGACCTTTTCATAATGCATGTGCGAGGAACAATGAGAATGCTTAAACCATCATTTCGTCGGGCTAAAATAAGAAAGTTAACTCTGAAAAACAAAGCTTGTTGAATTTCAGGAACAATTTTGAAACGCTATTTGCCTTTTGAACTTTACACTTCTACTTTCTGTTTCCACCCTTTGTTTTATTATGTTTCGGGATGAATTTTCGCGTGTGTTTAATTTTTTTTTCAGCTTCATGTATCCCGCATGTAGTAGGGTGAACAGGGGGAGTCTAGTGTTAAGACACTCCCCTCCCAATCTTCCACCGAATTCTGGAGCCATTGTGTGACGATTGGCGGAACTCAACGCGTTTTGCTTTAGTACCAGAAAGAAGAAATGAAAATATTAAAAAATAATTCATTCTGCCATTGAGAATCGAATCCACAACCATCACGTTACAGCCACACGCTTGTACCCCTGCTTCACGACGGCCTTAGCGGTTGACCTTAGTGTATACAAGTATGTATTGTTCAATGGAGAAGCGTACATTTAATTTTCACAGTCTTAAAAACGAATTAATTTAAAAAAGCAGCAATATACAAAAGTCTAAGAAAAAAATCAGTTAAGTCTTAATAAGAGGGCGGCGCCGTGTAAAGAAGGAGGCATAGTTTCCCCCAATGAATACAGTCAAAGAAAACTGTTCCTAATAAACCCTTTTCTGAGCCCCTCACTCTAGAACCCTTCATTAGAATTTCCAACCAGTCCACAAAGCACTTTAGAAAACACTAATGAGGGAGAACAAAATAATAAGATTGACATTTTACGTGGGAGCCGATACAAACTGAATAATTAACGTAAGCTAGGGCTCCGCGACCCCCTAATTGAGAAGACGTGGTGCTTCGTTGTGTAAAATAAACTTGTTATAGACAATTGTGTTGTGTGGCATGACGAGTGTGGGTTCGATTCTCATTTGAGGAAATTACTTTGTATTAATATTTTTCTTTCTCCTTCTTCCTTTTTCCTCCTTTTTCCTCCTCTATGCTCTGGTGAGCACGAAAAGCGTGGCGTTTAGTTCCGCCTCTCAACACGCAATGCTTCGGAACTTCAACAGAAAGTAGGGAATAGAGTATCTTAACACTAGGTTCTTGTCCCTATCCTGCAATAAGCGGGATACAGCGGGAAGCTAAAAATAGTGCGGTCTTATTTTCTTTACTGAGATAACACCATTATTCGTCTAATAAAACAATCTTAATGAGAAAAATATATTGTTGATTTATTAGGAAAACTAAAAGGAAAGGAAAAACTCGCGATGAGTTCTTTTCTTTTATCGTAATAAATGTCGTTAAAGGATCGACTAAGTTCCTGGAATATCTTATCGTCATCTTTTTTTTCTAATGAAGGCTATAAAATGTTTTAATAAATAATTACTTTATTTGGTATGTAATGGTGCTAGGTCAACAAATAGACAAGAGGTGCATATGCATTGAGAAAAATTATCATATGTAAAAAAAATGCTCTTATGAGCCTTACGCTGTATCTTGCATATAGCAAGGTAGGCAGAAGGAACCTGGTAACCTAGTGGTAACATATCCCGTTCCCCAGATTCTGCCGAATCTTCGAAGTAATACGTGCTGAATGGCGGAGTGCATATGCATTGAGTAAAATTGTAAATATAAAAAAAAATACTCTTATCAGCTTTACGCTGTATCTTGGATATAGCAAAGTAGGCAGAAGGACCTAGTGTTAAGATATCTCGTTGCCTACATTCTGCCGAATCTTCGAAGTACTGCGTGCTGAGTGGCGGAACTAAACGTTAAACAAAAAAAAAACTTTAACTAATAAACGTTAAATAAAAAACTTTACCTTTTTATCAAGCTAACGAAATGAAAATATTAATAAATATTTATTTTCCGAATAGGCATTGAACCTACATCTGTTACGTTTACAGTACGACTGGCCTACACGAGGTTAGTTATATTTATATTATATGTATATATATAAAACAATGTAGTGTTATTAAATTGAATTATATAGTAGAAATTGATATCATTGTAGAGAAATTGATCTCACGTCGCCGACAGCGGAAAGTGATTGAGACGCCAGTCATATATAGAGATATAGTGAATAGATCGGGTACAATATATATGGATTATTTCATGTTAACATAATTATATTATTTGAAAATATAGTTTTTTTTAACATTTTTAAGTGTTATTCCACATTTTGAAAAGAAATATATTTTCTAGAAAATTGTCTAGAAAAGTTTTCCAGCGGCTCGGGTTCAAATCCCTCATCGCTGAATTTTTTACACGTTTTCTAAAAATGTACACATATAGTTATTTAAGTATTTATCAGTTTTGTTTTGTGACTTTAGAGCCCAATTTAGAAGTACATCTCCCTTATCTTCGACGTCTCTTATGTAGCTACCTCCAAGGCAGAGAATTAGTATGGATTGGGGTCCGATTGGCCTTTGAGGTTGATGCAGAATATCCACAGAAGTCAATTTTGGTCCCGTTACTTTGGAACCTTGGACTTGATTGGCTCTTTTGTGGCCAGGATGATACTAGTCACGGTACAGGGACCGAACCACCAGAAAAAGCCCTTATACCAAGAAAAAGCATGCTAGTCTGAAACAAGAATTCCATACTCTACCGATTGTTATTATTGATACCTTGGATTGTCGATATTGATTGTTGAATGGCGGAGCTCAACGCAGCACTATGAAATCTGTATTTCCAGAACGAAATTAAAATGAAAATAATTTTTCAGAACATTTTTCTAATTTATTAGTACTTTGCAACAATATTTTACTCTAGTTATAATGATCTAGTTCACTGCACTGCTTATTAAGAGAGGGTGTGTTGCTTACCACGTATATGTGGAACATAATAAATATAATATTATAAGAAATACATTTGTTATTTACTTTTTTAACATCACGTTGTATCATGCATATAGTAGGGTAAGCAGAGAGAACTTAGTGGTAAAACACTCTCACTTTTCGCCAAAGTTTTAGAGTCGAGTTCGGTGCCAGAGCGAAGAAATCAAAATATTAATAAATACTAATAATAAAAATAAAAAAATATATTTTTAGATTTAGTTTTACTTAAGTTATCTAATTAAATATATGACATTGTTCTATTGAAACAATTCCTCGTCCTAATCACTGGTCGAGCCAAAGTAGGTTAACACAATTTTCTTATTCTTGTATCGTTTGTTTAGCCTTATATTGATTTATCGCGAACAATATATAGTAATTGGAAAAGCCTAATGAATGCTAATTATTTTATTGTTTAACTTCAATACGCAAATTGTTTTCGATTATAATGTAAAACTAATCTATAATTATAATAAAGAAAATCTTCCAGAATTTGGCGGAAAGTGGGATACGGAGTGTCTTAACACTAAGTTCCCTGCTTACAGAGCTATGTGCGAAATACATCGTGAAGCTAATTTAAATTTTGATTTATAATAATTTTAAATAAACAGAAAATTAAATTGAATATACAGGTTGGAATTGTCAGTGCCACTTTAAATGAAACCACAGTTTTAACTACTCTATAAAAGCCTAATATAATTCGGAAAAAAAAAAATTCTCAAAAA
>JAEBDU010012774.1:50630-105775 GCA_016802625.1 Heliconius numata
TTTGCAAACATACATTATATGAATAATCCAGTAGTAAAAGCGGGCGAAGCCGCAAGGGGGTCGCTAGTAAAATACATATAAGTTAAATCGAAATCAGCTTCACCCTGTATCCCGCACACCGCAGGGTAGGCAAAGAGAACCTAGTGTTAAGACACTCTATTCCCCACTTTCCACCGAATTCTGGAGGCTTTGCGTGTTGAGTGGCGGAACTTAACGCCGCGTGTGCCACGGAACCACGACGGCCTCATTTACCTAATTAATCTAATATAGCAATAATATTATAATTTCCACAAAATACCATTGTCATTGAAACTAACAATAACAATGAATATGTATAGTATCTACGCATTTGTAGGATGCCTGTCATGGATCCGACTTTGGAAGGTGATCAAGTGATATTTAGCTCAAATTCTTCCGTCTGAGTGCAAATTTAAACCGGTTTATGGAGTTGAGACTTGGGTACAGGTTCGTGGGTACATCTTTTATGGCTTTTTATTTTTATTGTTTTTTTTGTTATGGCACGCTCGAAATAAAGAACTGAACCAATATTTTTTCTTATTGACTTGATAGGAGATCGTTGATAATTGTATATATAAGTTCATTATTTGAACACAGGCCAGTCGATGCTTCATGCGCGGCGTTAAGTTTCGCCAATAAACACGCTACGCTTACAGAATGCGGCAATGGAGAACGGAGTGTCTTAACACTGCATTCCCTTTGCCTACACTGCTACATGCGGGTTACAGCGTTTAACTTAGCCAATTTTTTATCACTTTTCATTTCATTTTCATACTTTATTATACTCGTAGTTATGTAAAACTTAAGATAAGGAATTATTTTGGTATTAAACAAACAGAGAAAATACGTTTATATATAAACAGCTTAAAATATTAAAATACTGTTACTTAAGGATCACATAAAAATGGTTTTATTTCTAGTTTAAAATGTAAACAAACAAGTCATTCAAGTTTGATAATAATAATAATAATTATTACGTATAGTTAATAGTTCATAAACTTTGAACGTTTTATAGACACTTGGAATTTATGCTGACTTTAAATAATAATAACTCACTCATATAAATATCAGAAATAACCATTTACGGAAATGGTTCTACTCGTATTATATAACACTAAAAATATAATATTAATGCATAATAGTTATAAAAGCAGTACATTTTCTTATATATATTTTTTCCATTAATGATAAAAATATCATTTAATATCCAAAATAAACGAAGGCCGGAGTGAGTGAAAGTGTAGGGGCGAGGAGGTGGAGGAGGAGGTGGAGGAGGTGGGGGGGCAAGGTTGTGAATTGCACCGACCTCACCGTGCCAAATACTAGTTGAGTAATCGTATTAACCATTGCGTTAGTCAGCTTAATAGATGTATTTGTAATACAATAATCACATGCTTGTAAAGAGAATGGAGAAAATTTGTGTGTGATATATTATAGCTTTGAATGTTTACTTTATTTAAACATTTTTCACTATTTGTACAAAGATATTTAGATATTTAGATATTTAAAAATTATATAAAATTAGCATATATTTACTTTAGTGTATGCTTATAATATACATATGAATTTCTTTATTCAATTCTTAATTACTTCTTTGTTAATGATTTGTCATGTCAAATTCAAAAAATAGATTAAAAGTTTTATGAATCTTAGTTTTACAAATAAAATTGTAAAATATTATCGTTTTACATCAACGGTACAATTATGTTTTTTTATTAAAAATTCATATTCATTGTGTTTTTTTATATTTCTTATCAAGTACAACGCTATTTATTTATACGTTTAATTCGGAAGCGGATGTAAAAACGGAAGTTTCGACATACATACGTAAGAATAAAGTAAATAGCCAAGGTGAGTCCAGTATATATATATTTATATATAAAATCTATCTTTATATGATGTTACCCTTGTAACTTTGAGCAAGTTCTCCCAACTTATAAAAGGTCACAGCTGTTCGATGTTTCAATATAGCTAGCTAACACCAAAATCTATCTTGGGTTGTTAAAAGGGAAGTATATTGGCACTATTCTTAAAATTTTCAATTACTTAAATATAATTATCTAAATATAGAGTTCTAAGAGCATAAAAATAATAAAATGGAACACGATACAATTTTACTCAATTTGGGGTAGCTAGTTGTGTTTTTTATTCGTTGTCAAACGATCTGCTACTTTCTTTACTGCCTATTAATATAAAAAACTAAATTAATTAAAATTGTAAATTCTTAGTATCCTTTTCATCCGTAGAACAATATTAACTAATAATTATTTAAAATGTTAATGTAACACGTAACAGAAATCTATCCAAAATTTCACTTGTCCAGCTTCCAAGTACTTTATCTAACCAGATAACATTTACATATCCTATCCTATATCTTATAAAACAAAGTCGCTTTTCGTGTCTGTCTGAACTTTCTAACTCTTCTTCTTCTAAACGACCCAACGGATTTTTATGCGGTTTTCACCATTAGGTCGAGTATTTCTCAGGGAAGGTTTATATATAGTTTATTATTTGGACATTCTTATGTAAATTAACATAAATACGATAAATGTGTATAAAGTCCTACCCGTTGAGACACTATCGCGCATGCGCTGCTATAATGGTAAGTACTACATGAAAATAATGTACTGGAGTATCGTTCCTCTTTATAAGATCCACAAAAAAGTCCGCGACAGCATATTTTTATCTTTTAAGGATAACGTGTAGTGGTCATATTTCTGTCTAAAAATAGTAATTTCAATATATTTTTTATTGTGAGGGATATTTTTCCATAATGGTATTAATCCTTATCCTTTAAAATACTTCATTAATTTTCTACGTTAAACGAAGATAAAATTTGCTTTTTACACTATTTCGAAATTGCGAATAGTATTAGAGAAAAACGCATTTAATTGTTGACACATCAACTGTATGTTACTCAAGTTTCACTTATCCCTTACTCTCAGCATATAAATAAGTATATTAGTTACGTTGGCCATTTAATGTAGATCAAAACTGTCTTTTACTGTTTTTTCATTTTAATAAGTACTTTAGAAGTTGTTACAATCTCAAACATCCTTGCTGCGAAACGCGCCCCGCGACGTTTTGCTTATACAAGCGCGTCATAAGCAGTCATCGGTGGTTCAGTGGTAGAATGCTCGCCTGCCACGCGGGCCCGGGTTCGATTCTCGGCCAATGCATTCTATTTAATTTTCCTCACAGGCAGCCACGTAGTGCTTGCTTTTCATCAGGGACAGAATACCCTCTTCAGCATTAACCACAAGCTCGAAAAAAAAACCCGCCCGCTATAGAGGCATAGCAACGAAGATTTAGATGCGTTTGCACGTATTGGATAATTGGAGTTGAATGTATTATTTCAGCGCGATATATTTGGTTTCATATTTTTTGTAGTAGTTATTAGTAGGTAGGCTTTTGTTTCTAATTTCTTCCGTTTAAAAATAGTCATTTAACTATCTAAAAATAGTCATTTAAAAATATTTTAATAAGTACTTGAAAAGATTAGTAGCACAGATTTAAAATTACGGTACCTACTAAAAAATCCTTGCTGTGTAAAACAATTGGAAAATCCTTATTGAAACTACGAAAATGCGGGTTGCATTAGAGTTTAATTAATTTTCACATTATTTTAAGTGCTTTGCAAACATACATTATATGAATAATTCAGTAGTAAAAGCGGGCGAAGCCGCAAGGGGGTCGCTAGTTATGTATAATACTTTAAAATATAGATTTCAGTAAAATTAATCACTGTTCTGTTCTGTTCTGTTCTTTCTAATATGGCGTTCCGAGCGTGCCAGTTGAGCACAAAATCACTTCGCCAGTGTCACGTTGAAATTAATCACTTATCACGTTTAAAATATTTTAAAGACCACTTGACGTTTATAACCAAAATAAAAGTATTTATAATCAATACACGAACTGCTATTTTCAATACAAATAGCCCTATAGTATATAACAATTGTATTATCGTAGGATATTCGCCTTGTTTGCCCTGAGTAAGCCTATTACTAATATCATTGAGGAATGCGGCAAACATACCACACTCTCGTCTCATAGTTGGTGCTGATTGACCTTCGTATGTGAAATATTAATAAGGATTATGACTTAATTAATATAATTAATAGAGGCCGTCGGAATGAGACAGTTGTGAGTTCGAATCCCATTCGGGGGAATTAATTATAATTTATTGATGTTTGCATTTCTGCATTCTGGGTGGTCCAAAGGGGGGATATGTGTGTGAAGATTTGGTGCCCCAATCATTATGTAAGAGATGACCTTTCAACATGTTTCCAATGCGTTTTAAAGTCGTTAATTAATTTTATTGTATCCATTAACTTTTTTACTAATTAAGGATGTTACCATATTATTTATTCATAGAAATATAAAATATAGCTTTATTATAATTCTCATAATTTATCTATGTATATGATAATATTTATTAATTAAAATATAATGAAAAATATAATAAATCAGCTTGTATCCCGCACATAGCAGGGCAGAGGGACCCTAGGAACCTAGTGTTAAGACACTTCCGCTCCCCATTTTTCGCTGAATTCTGGAGTCATTGCGTGTTAAGTGGCGGATCTCAACGCCGCGCTTTGCTTTTTTGAGCTAATTGTACTCACTTAGGTATTTACTAAGAAACAACAACTCAATCGGTTATTTAAACCGATAAAATATATTACGCTCCAATTACCGGTACTCGTGTTCATTGAAACGAGATACATTTCATGCTAGGCTCTATCTAATGACGGTAAAAGATATGTACGGTTTATGCTCTGTATGCCACGTTAATGTATAGTTTTTATCGGTTTTCTTATATTATACTGATTTTGTGGGGTAATTCGTATTTAATAGCTAATTATAATCGGTAATCTTTTTTATCGGTTAATCGCTTGTTTGCTTGTTTTATGATGAAACAAAGTTTAGTATTTTTTCTTTGTTATCTTTATTGTCTACAAGCATGCGACTATAAGGGTATGAAATACTTTCAACATATTCGTACAAAAAAACCACTAGGGCGAAGACTCGGGAGGAATCTAGACTGGCTATATCATAACAATAAATTTAAGCAGGCGAAATTATGGCCTATATGTTATTCTGTTATACAAATAATAAATCTGTTCAGTAGTTTTTGTGTGAAAGTGTAAGAAACATCCTCCTTTCACATTTATCATATTAGTAGGATATTTTATTAAGGTTATTCGGCCTTATTACTTATTTATTAATAAGTACATATGTCATAGTCAAATATCTATTCTAGGTTTAGATTTTTATTTAAATTTACAGTAAAATATTTCCATGTTTGAATTTCAATTTCAAAACCAGTACAATACGCTACATATGAATTAGAGTTGTTAGGGCTTAGGTGCTTTTATATTTTTTTACTCGTGTATTGAAACAGTAACAAAAATGGATACTTCAAGCTGTTGACAGCCATTTTTCATGAAAAGTATAATAAATTTTGTGGCAAACATTTTTCACTGTCACTGATGTATGAAGTCCTATTTCATTGAAGATATCGTTTTACGATATCGGATTTTATACATCAAAGTACCAATCTAAGATCGAATAACAGTTGATATCTAGATAGATTTATAGTAGTAAACAAAGAAAAACTTTGCTTTACTTTGTAAGGGGAGCCAAGTGTTAAGATACTCCTCTCCCCACTTTCCGCAGACTTTAGATGGCATTGCGAGTAGATTGGCGGAAGTTTTTCCTCGACACCAAAGCGAAGTCATGAAAATATTAAATATTATATGTCCTCAAGTGGAAATCGAACCCACATCCTGGGCGTTTACAGTCATAATCAAGTCATACTAAAGTAAATAAAGAAGTGACGTCAATATTATTATATTTGCGCGATTTGACATTAAAGAAGTAGTTATTTACAATACCTATATTTTTAATTTATTACATACATATATTCCACATAGTTTGGTAGAGTGTATTGATTGTTTAAACTCTCTATTTGTATTTTAGCAACTTGCGGGCTGCATGGATAGTGCTAATACAGTATTTTTTTCTACAGTATTCGTTCTACCTCGAAACTAGGAAACAAATATTGGACCACTTCCATTATATGGCATACCATATAGATCTATACTAATATAATAAAGCGGAAGAGTTTGTTTGTTTGTTTGTTTGAACGCTAAGATCTCTGGATCTACTGGTTCGATTTAGGGGAGAGCGGGGCCAAAAATTCCGATTTTTTTTTAACCTCAAATATTGCTACGAATACTTGATTTTAGTATTTATACAATATAATCAAATTCAACTTACATATCTAGACTTGCAATTAAAACAGTAATTTGGGGTATTCTTTGTAAGATTTTTTTATTATGATTTTTTTTATGACTGAAGTCGGAAAGTAACAACTTACCCCGATTTGGGGCAAGTTGTTAACAGACCGGGGAAAATTGTTACCATATTTTTAAAGCTATTATTTGCAAAATAAAAAACAATAAATAATCGAACAAAGCCTGTTTATTTAAGGAATAATCAACAGTATCATAATAATTACCAGGCGCAAAAGCAAATCTTTTTTAACCGACTTTTGTAAGAAAAGGAGATTATCAATTCGACTGTTTCTTTTTTTTATGTATGTTACTTCATAACTTTTGATTAGGTGAACCGATTTTGATGATTTTTTTTTATTTGAAAGGTAGTGCTTCCCATGTGGGAACCAATTTTTTTTTGGTCTATTTTTGACAATGGTATCTATGAGAAAATCACATAAGTATTAATTTTGTATTGGTACGTGTGCGACAAAATGACGAATAACTCAATATCACGCCAACCGATTCTAATGATTCTTTTCTTATTTGAAAGGATACACTTCAAGGATAGTTTGATGAAAGTTTGGTTAGGTTCTGATTATAAAATCCGGTCAAAATTGAGAAAATTTGTTTTTATTTTGGTAAATATTAATTATACTGGAATAGTTACAAGGGAAAACTTTGTTAAAATTATTGTCAGAAGTAAGATTCCCCATCGTTGCATTTCTTTTCAACCAACCTCAAAAAAGAAGTTTTCATTTTCAACCGACTTCAAAAAAGGGAGAGGTTCCAATTCGCCCGAATATTTTTTATATATTTTCTTGTTAATATACCAAAATGTTAGTTTCCACAAAAATAATACCTAATTGAGTCAAGTTTTACATATCACAACAGATGCCACTCGTTAACAAGCACTACCACCACAACCAACACTCGTTTAAGAAGTATCCTTTTAAGGTTACTTACACTTAAAATCGTAAAAAGAATTAATTTTGAACAACAAAAAAACCGAACCGAAACACAACGGAACTGAAAAGTAAAAGATAATTTTACATAAAATAAAACTTATTTTCATTTTGTTAAACCAAAATAATAAACAAAAATTTTATACCTGTAGGTTTTCGCACTTAATATGTATATGTAATTCTTTGGTAACAGTTTTTATCTTATTCCTGCAATCTTTAAAAACTACATCCGCTGCTTTTTGCATCAACTCATATGACACATAACCTCGAGTTGATTTCCGAGCATAAGTCCGCATGTTACTAAATTACAATATTTTTTAGTATGAAAAATTACAATATTTACATCCCATTATTGGTACAAATGAATTGCCGAAAGTTTTTCGTCACAACAACAGGTCACAACATGCCCCCAAAAAAGGGAACATCTAGCCCCAAAAACACGTGTTGAAAAAAATTAAATATAAATAAGATATAGAAAACATAAATAATTTACAAATAGTGTTCCGAAATAGTAGGTAATATAATGTAAAAAAAACACTAACTTACTCGAGGCTAATCGTTAAAATTTGTGAGACAGACCAAAAATATGAAATGCAAAAATATTTACAATCGTGCACCAACGACACCCGTGTGCTATTCCATTGGTTTCGGGTGCCACTGGATTGTTCAATATGCTGGCCATGGGTGCGCTATCACATTGCATTTCACTATATGTTTACTAAATATTCCTATCACTTTTCTCCGCGAAATTATTTCCATCGGAACAACTTACCTCGGTAACTTTTAGCCCCGCTCTCCCCTACTTTGTTTTTGTTTTGTATGAAAGCTGCATTCTTCAGAAGTGCTATAGGCTATATAATATTACATTACACATATATACTAATAAATTAAAATACTTTCTAATTTGACATGCAATTTATTCTGCCATGTTAATAACAACCGTCGTCGCTACGCGACTGCGTTCGTTACCGCGTCATTTTGATATTCATCCTTATGAAAATATATATAATAGTCACTTTTAGCATTTCATCTAGATTGAAATTATATTTCTATAGAAATTATATTCTTATATTTCAAGCAGGCGTAGCCGCGTCCGGGTCCGCTAGTACTGTATATAATGTATAGTTAGGTACATGATTTTAATCAGCTTCACGTGCACAGTAGGGTAGGCACAGGGAACCTAGTGTTAAGACACTCCGTTCGCCACTTTCCACCGAATTCTGGGGGTGTTGACTGGAAGAACTTAACGCCGCTTTTTGCCTCGACAGCAAAGCGAAGAAATGAAGATGTAAATGTAAATAAATATTTCATTTCCTCGAGTGGGGGATCGAACTTACAACCGTCGCGTTACAGTCACACTCGGCCTCTTAATAGTAATAAGCTATTCTTCTATACTACTAAAGTTTAATAATAATAAGATTTTTTAATATCAAAATTTGTAAAATAAAATTAATTATGTAAAGTTGACTCTATACTTCGAATAGTTACTTTTTATGACAATAGATCAATCAATTTGTACATGAAAGACGAATGAAATATATAAAATTGACGTAATTAATATTAAATTTAAAATGACCTTTAAATTGAATTTTACAAGTATATAAATATTACTATAACCTTAATAAATCCGTTAACGGATTCGTGTATATGTGAAAATTAAATTTTATTGTTCAAGAACATTTATACATGAAGTCTCTATAAAGAAAGAGGTCAGTAGAAACAAATTGTTATTATGTGACATTGTATGCTTGTTATATTTCATGGCTAAATTGCAAGTACAAATCCAGTTATTATTGTTTTTTTCTTTCCTTTTCACGCTTTATACCGTAGATAAAGCAAGATAGAGGGAACCTAATTTTTAAACACTCCGTTCGTCAGTTTTCGCTCAATTTTCAAAGCGTTGCGTGTTGTGTGACGGAACTCAACACCGCGCTTTTGTTTTTTTACCAGAGTAAAGAAATGAAAATATTAATAAATAATAGTTGTTTTACCCGTGTGGGAATCGAACTCACAACACTCGTTAAAGTAACTTGTGCCCCTGTACCACGATAACCTACCAACTAAAATTGTAAATAACCTATATACTCGTATGATAATAAATAATAACAATACCATTTGTCATTGAATTATGACATAAATATTACTTAATTAATTATTATTTAACTAATAAATGTTTAATTAATCGATTATTTAATGTATACTAGTTTTGTTATGATTTATTAGGTAAAAAACCAACGCACATTTGAAGTCCATTCGTTTTTTAAAATGTTAACCTTTTGTAAGCACACAAAGCTGCGACTTCATTTAAAAAAAAATCAGCTTCATGCTGTATCCCTCACACAGCAGGATAGGCAGAGGGAACCTAGTGTTAAAACACTCCGTTCACCACTTTCTGCCGAATCCTGGAGGTATTACGTGATGAGTGTTTGCCTCGACACCAGAGCGAAGAAATGGAAATATAAACGTAAATAAATATTTCACTTCCTAGAGTGGGGATCGAACCCACAATCATCGCGTTACAGTCGGACGGCCTCGATCTGGTACTAAATATTTATGTCATTTAGTCACGACCTCTTCGTGTTTAATATGTTTCCAATATGTCACTGGCCATCGCGTAACTTGGCTAAAAACCTTGAGGGTGTTAATGGCCCATACTAATTGCGTCCAGCGGCCATAATACCCATTCCGCATGAACGTAAATGCTAACTCTTTTGTTCTATTTCTAGTGTCTAACAACAGCTGGAACTGGGTTTTTTCTTTCTCTCTCCTTTATTTGTTCCTTTTAAAAAATATGTTAATGTATTTCATATGGGCAGAGAGAAATATTTTTCTATTTAGATTTGTATTTGGAATTTAATTAAAACGTATTACAATTATTTTGAATTGTTTTGTAAAAGCGAAGTGAGCTTTGATGTTCGTGGTGGCTGTATTGGGACGTATCTGATCCCTTACAATTGTTGTGGATTGGGTTTTATTGTTTTATCGTTTTAAAAAGTATGCCACACATTTTTTTTATTAAATAATCTAACAACTCTTTTATATGTGGGTTATGGCTTTCACATATATATTTTACTATATATTTTGTAATTATAAATGCTTACGTTTTGACATAGGAGGAAGCCAATCGTGGAGCAGAAGTTCAAACGTGTGACTGTAAGCGTTGTGGATTCAATCCCCACTCGAGAAAATGATTTTTTTTTTCATTTCTTCGCTCTGGAGTTGAAGTAAAGCGCATTGGGACCGCCACTCAACACGTCATGCCTCAAAAATCCAGCGGAAAGTGGGGAACGGGGTATCCTAATAATAGGTTCCCTTTGCCTACCTCGCTATATGCGATATACACCGTGTGGCTGATAAAAAATATAATAAAACCATAAAAATATAGGCATACAATTGAAATCAAAAACAATAGACTAAGAAAATACACTTCACTTGTAACTCGAGAGCAAGTACAAAGCAATGAAAACAAAATGCCAGTTTGTAGACAAAATTGAATATTAATTGAGTTAAAGCTACCACACACGACAATACATCGGCCGTGAGAGAGTTTCTTAATCACTACAATAGTGGCATTTTAAATCTGGCTGTACTTGGACCTGCCTTTGTATGCAATACTGTTGAGTAATTGCATTTTGTTAGCAATTAAGGATTTGTTCATACATTTCTTTTATTTATTTTAAATTGTCTTTTCAAATTAAAATCATTAGTGCAAATTAGCTTTTGAGTTTAAAATTGAAATTTGTTTGTTTTTGCTGTTTGCTATTAAACAGATTGAGCTCCACGTGGTCTTGAGAAAATTGGTCTTGATAAATAAGCAGACAGACAGACTGACAACAAAATGATATAAGTATAAGCCCTGAAAATAAGTTGCAAAATGTATATTTTAGCAATTACATAATAAATGTTGTTATTGTAACAAAAACTCTAATCAACTAAGATAATTACATTCTAGCAAAAAAAATAATATATTTCATTATTTACTATAAATTTTATAGTTTTTAAACAGTATTTCTTAATTCTATACTAAATATTTTTTCCCAGCCAAACTTAATTTTATTTAATATCGAAAGGTAAGGCAAAATTTCAGCTTTGCTAAAATGACGTAGGTCTGGGGGCCCTGGGATCTCAGTCTATAAATAAATAATGACATACAAAATTATTCACGCGGTAAAACTAAATCAAATCTCTAAAATTTCATAATAAGAAAGGTATTACGTTATATGTATTTATGATTATAATAAAATCTCGTATAGAGGTTAAGTGCTTTAAAAATGTGTTATAATAACGCATTAAAATGAATAGTATAAAGAAAAAACGTTAAAATAATGCAAAATTAATTCTATGATAACAAAGAAATATGTACATTTCATTTACCTAGATAATTGTTGAAGCATACTATGTTACAGCTACATATATTATGAGTTATTGATATGTAACATATAAAAAAAGGAAATTATTTTTCTTTCGTAGGGCTCTTTTAGGGCCGTCTCGTTTGTTTGTTTGCGAAATTATAAAATAGGAGTAAGCGAACTAGCGTTTGGGTTAAAAGATTAATTCTTGAATCGTAACACAACTTAATGCCGTGCTTTGCCTCGTTATCACGAAGAAATGAAAATGTTTAAAATTTAATTTACTCGAGTGGGAATCGAATATAAACCGGTCGTTAACAGTCGCACGTTTGTGCCGCTCTACTCGTTCGGCCTCCTTTGATGTATAAGTAAAAGTTGTATAAAAATTTTGCGTATTGCAATTAGATCGTTGCATAAAACTCAGTTGTTTAAATTTAGATGTATATTACCCAAAATTTACGGCCATTAAGCTGATTTCAAAATTAATAACACTTTTAAACGTTTATATTACGATAATAATTAGACTAAAAAAACTTATACTTTATTTTAGTTTAAATTGTAAATTATTATGTAAATATTCATAATCTATTATTTTATTATAGTAGAAGTCTTACAATAGTAAATGTTTAAAATGCTTACTAAATTTGAACCCGAACCATTTCTTTCAACAGCTATATACACATTTTTACTTTAGACTGAATAATATAGGTAAAAATATTTGTATATATTCCATATATTTAGCAAATTATTAGTCTTGTTTACCTTGTATATATATAAAAAAAAATCTATTTCAAGTTTGTCGAAAAACAAAAACTTGTTGGAATACAAAATAAACATTTCGTATTTGAAGAATAAAATTGAATGAAAGCCACAATAAAATCAGTTCAATCGTTCTATTTGTATTTGAACACTGTAATCGTTGTTTTTTTTTATTTATAAAATCAAAATAGAAAATCCTTTATTCACTGATATAAATATCGTTGACATTTTTTTATAGAAATTTACGATTTTTTTAATTAGATATTTTTAGTTTTTTAGTACATAGAGGCCACTGTGGCAAAGTGCCAGCATCGAGAGAGGATTGTGGATTCGATGCCTGATGGAGGGAAATAACCTTTAGCTATGTCTTATAAAGTGCAACATTGAATTCTACTAAATACGTAGGGTCTGGAATTCAGACGAAAACCGATGAACAGAGAGTCTTAGCACTAGTTTTTCTCTATCCTGCAGGTATTTGATTATTATTGCATGATTTATATTAAAATTAAAATCTATACTTAATATACTAAAGCTGAAAAGTTTGTTGGTTTCAACGCGCGTTCTCCAGAACTACTGATTTAAATTTTAAAAATCTTCTTGTGTCATATAGCCCCGATAGAAATATGAAGGAAGACTATAGTACATTATATGAGTATGAATCTTTTCAATGAATCTTTAGGTCTTTAGCTTTATAATAATATTATATACATTCGTTATTTCACATCCACACATATCTTTTAGTTGTTTCCATTTGCGGTCGAAGCCTATAAATGGTTCCATACAAAAACCACCATACATTTTATACGAACATTAAGCATTTTTTGTAAACGGATAATGAGACAGTAGCCAACGATACGTGATTGAATAGAAGCAATAAGGAAAGAAGTTTTCTAGCCAACGGAATGCGATGAAAACCGACGCGTGACTTCAGTCAGTTTAAAGACGTTAATAATTATTTACTCTTCCTATTTTTCATAGAGATTTAAGTTATTTTTTCATCTATTTATTTATTATTTTGACTACTGTGTCTAACTTTTTTGTTTTACAAAGAAAAACTAGTGTCGAGGCACTCCGTTCCCAACTTTCCGCCTAAATAAGAGACATTGAATCTTAAGTGGGAAAACTCAACGCCGCTCTTTATCGTCACTGAGTGGAAAAGTTAAAATAATACTCAGGCTCACAAACAAACAGTCTAACGTTATTACTACATTCCAATTAAATATTAATTAATTATTTCAACAATATTTTCCTTCCATTAAAATAAAAAAAAAAATACAAATTTATTCAATACATAATGCCAACCAAAAGATAAAAGATAAACACACAATTGAATTCATAAATTTCGTTCACCTATAAATGATAAGAATTATAAAAGTGACAACCATTGGAGATAAATATGACAAATGTACCATACAATGGCAACCCTTTGCCTGTCGTGTTATATTAATTTAAACGAGCTCAATGGTAATGGGAATAATTAATGTGAAACCACAAAACATAAACATAGCTATTCTATATAAATGAATAATTTTATTATATAATTAGATGTGAATACAGTGAGGCCGTCGTGGCGACGGTTGTGGGTTCAATCCCCACTCGATGAAGTGAAATATTTATTTACGTTTATATTTCTGTTTCTTGCTCTGCTGTCGAGGTAAAGCGCGGTGTTAAATTCTGCCACTCAACACGCAATGCCTCCAGAATTCGGTAGAAAGTGGGGAACGGAGTGTTTTAACACTAGATCCCTGCTGTGACCCTGCTGTATGCGGGATACAGCGGGAAGCTGAAAAAAATATTTAAACACACACAAGCGTGTATAAACGCGGCGGTTGGAGTTTCGATTCCCACTCACACAATACCTCCAGCTGAAAGTGTCTTAACACTTATCCCTCTGCCTACCCTACTAAACGATCCCGCCTTAGCTACAGCGTGAAGCTGAGAAAAAAACATATTATACAGCTATTACATATAAATATTACCAACCTTGAATTTCTTAGTAAAACAATACAGACATAAAGAAACAACGTATCTAGAAACTGCGCGGCCGGCCGTAACACGCTTTCACTGACGTAGGCCGCGTCACGTTTCACTACGCGCCGTTACGTAGAAGTAGAACCTAAATAAATTATCAACATTTTTATTATGTAATATACTTTTATTATTTGGGGCTTACTTAACGGCACTGCCTTCTATGTAGGGTGTAACAGGTTCGATTATTCTATTCTCATTTGGTCACTCTATAGTTTACTACTGGATACTCGTATTAGGTACAGGCGTGTGTCTGTAAATGCAAAAGTTGTGGGATCGATTCTCACTCGGGGTTATGAAGTATTTAATATAAGGAAATTCGCGGCGTTGAGTTACGCCACTCAGCGTGCCATGTCTCCAGAATTAGGTGGAACTTGGAGAACGGAATATCTTTACACTAGGTTCCCATATTCCCTCTGCCTTGCTATATGCGGGAAGTTAAAAAACTGCTCACTGCATTAAAATACTGGTATTTACAGAACTAAAAATAATACAGTTCAATTTTCTTTGTGTTTACTGTTGTTAAATATTTTCGCTTAACTTTAAACAAGGTTAATTAAGAATGAATAATATATAAAAGGTTAAACAATATATTTCAATTCCAATAGAACATTTTTAATAATTAATCAGCATTGTTGGCTTAGTGGTTAAACAGTGATCAGACACTATAGGAATCTGGTGCTTGGGTTCGATTTTCATTCAGGGTAAATATTTGTATGATTACTATTAAAATATTTCAATTACAAGAAGTATATTAACTCGGATGGAGCTCTCTTTCTCTCTCTTTTTATTTCTTAAATATGCATGTATATACCTACCATTTAATGTTTGTTAAAATATACAAAAAATATAGAAACTGGGAGAAATAGATAAAAAAATCTATATAAAAATATTTTAAATCGCCGTTTCAATCGTTCGCTACCTTTATTTGGACATGTGCGGATAGTGTTTATGTTTATACAAGTAGAAAGCTTACTGGAGTTTCTTAAAACTTTTTAGAAATCTTTCTCATATTTTTGTTTGTTTTGCTCGAAGGGATTCTTTTATGAAAATTTCCAGAACTTTTTCGTAACATGCTAGAATATTTCCTGAGCTGCTTTCTGTTTACATAGCTATTTAAGTGTTATGTATGTCAAGGTTATGCTATGTTTAATAAATATAACGAAATTTATTAATTAAAAAAATAGATGTACCTAATATTTTTTAACTTTAATTAAATATTACAATAATGAGTAATATTTTTTTAAGTAGGTCTATGTATATACGAGTATGTGTATGTATGTATGTTTATAAATAGAATTCCAATTATCCCTTATGCTTAATTAAAAAATAAATAAAAAAATCTAAGTAATAGACTTGCATTATATCCAGCACCTAGTAGGGTAGGCAGAGGGAACCCGGAAACCTAGCGTTAAGACGTTCCACTTCCCGTTAAGACACTTCCTTTCTGCACTTTTGACAGCTGACCCCCCGCTTCACCTTAAACGTAATTTTAAAATATTTCCTTCCCTCGAGCGGGAATTGAACCGACAATCGTCGCGCTTAGTCATATGTTTGTGCCAACCAACTTAACTCCAAAAAACCTTACATAATTTCCACTTTCATAACCAGAAAGAACCTACCCTAGTTCACCATTTTATTACTTAGGTTCAATATATAAAATCCGCGTACAAAACAGCTTGTGGTCGAAAACTAATTTAGCGAGGATGTATCCAGACACGAGTTGAGGAAATAACAAGATAACAAGATGACTGGGAAGGATCATGAGATGAATGTATATATACCTTCCTCATATGTGCCTTTTCGTCCCAAAACAATTTCCTTTGATATATTATTATATAGATATTTACATATGTATGTAATTTATTTCTTTATTGTTGTAACTCAATTGTTTCTTTTTAATATCCAATGAGAAAACAGTATACTTTTTGTCTTCATGCCTTTCATGTGCTTAAATGAAAAAGATAAAAGAAAGTTTTAATATATTTTTTTTATTTTTTTCGCAGCCGCTACATATTATTCTAAATATAAAGTGGAGAGAGTGTCCTAACACTAGAATCCCTCTGCCTACCATATAACGTGAAGCTGCAGACGAAAACAAACTTGTATTATATTTGTTGTTTATACTTCTCACCATTTTTTTTATCTTAAAAGAAAAAAACTAAAAGAGAAGAGAAGAAAGATATACTAAAATAAAACCTACCTACTCCGCCCACATTATACTTATCAACAGCTACTTTTCCTTTCAAATAGAAAAAAAATCCCATCAAAGGGATGAATGAAAGAACATCCCCCAAGTTCTTAATTAGCGTGATACGAAAAAAAACCAAATGACATCGAGATCGCATCGCATTTAGCACCTTAATTTGAACCTTAATAAAAACTCGATAATTGCCTTCCTTTACGTAACACGTTTAATTCTGGTGGTTTTTTATGAAATAGTGGCCTTATTTCCTCTTCTATAGTGGTTTTTTAATAGCTTCACGTTGTATCCCATACACAGCAAGGTAGGCATAGGGTACCTAGAGTTAATTTTGAAGGCGTTGCGTGTTGAGCGCCGTTGAGTTCTGCCACTCAACACCAGAGCGAAGAATTTAATATATACCTACAGTTAAATACTGTACTTCAATCTCCACTAGAGGAAATCGAACCCACAACCAGTCGCATCTACAGTCACACTTGTGCCCTTGCACCAGGACAGGCTTCTATAGTGTTTATCTTCTTTTATAATTCAACCACCTCTATAAATCGATAGAGACCGGCAGAAACACCAAGTTATCGTGGAATTCAAGAATAAACTATCTAAGATTTTTTGCTATACTGTTTGAGCATAATAATATATGACACCCAAGCCACTTCTTTATATTCTTGTTAGCAGCGTTCAGTATATAACCGCACATTACATGGTAGACAGAGGGAACCTGGGAACTTGGTGTTAAGACCCAGACCCAAGTGAGAATCAAACCCACAACCTATCGCCCCTGCACCATAACTGCCCTCAATACTAATATTAAACGTTAATTTTTTAATTTCCATTGTTTCAGATGTAAAGCCGACGCCATAATATAATTAAAACTTGTGCCAAAAAATGAAATATAAGAAAAATCTGTGGACTATAGTCATTTGAATATTCTTATGAATAAAAAAATCTCCCTAGAAAATTATCAATGGTAAGGTGAATGAAGCGGGACAAAATGGGGGGGCGTCGTTGGAGATTTGCAACAATCGCTGCTTTTCTGCTCTTTATAACAAAAGAGATTCAGTGTCAAGGTAAGATTCTAGCTGACTTATTTTAAATTTTTCATTTTAAATTCCAGTTTTGTTTAGGGTAAGATTGTCGTACTTTTAATGGTAGGTATGTTTTTTAAGCCCGTCGTGGTGTGGCGTCGCGACGGTTGTGGGTTCGATCCCCACTCGAGGAAGTGAAATATTTATTTACGTTTATATTTCCATTTAATCGCTCTGGTATCGAGGCAAAGCGCGGCGTTGACTTCTGCCCCTCATCACGCAATGCTTTCAAAATTCGGCACAAAGTGGAGAATGGAGTGTCTTAACACTAGATTCCCTTTGCCTATCCTGCTGTGTGCGGGATACAGCGTCAAACTGATTTACAATTATGTAATTAATTTTAAGTACATATTTTGGATAGTTTTGTCAAATATAAAATTTCCAGTTTTTAACAATGGTAAAAATTTTAAGAAACAAACAATATTTTAAACTAGATCCGACTTCTCTTTGAGACAACCTTTCTTAAAGATCACTGAAAATATAACCTCATTTTCAGTAATCTTTAAAAGTAATGAATACGAAAATGTTCCGGATTAACGTAAAAAGAAATTGGTGTTGTTATAATTTAATTTAATTTTTGTCCTAAATATAAAAAATGCTTCACGATTGTTAACATATAGAATATTTACTATCAAGACACCCTTCTTTGCTTTTCACTGAAAATTGAAGAAGCGTTAGGAGCACTTTGTTTTAAAATCGAGAATTATTTATTTTTCTGCTTTACCTATCCCGCATATAGCAGAATAGGTAGAGGGAACCTACTATTAATATACTCCATTCCTCAGTTTCCGCCAATTTCTTGAAGCATTGTCTGTTGAGTAGCGGAACCCAACACCGCTGATTTGAATTCACAACCAACGCGTTTACAGTCATGTTCATAAAGTTACTTTAGCTCTTCTTATATGTATAAGTAAACAACATAAGACCAAATAAAAAAAAACAGAAAAGCCTCATTAATATAAATACAAACATAGATTAAGAAAATAGAAATGGCAAATGAAAAGAACATTTTATATACAGTAGATAAATTAAATACTAGCCTGCAGTGTGGGCCACCCACGTGTAGCCTGGCGTCGACTGGCAATACATTTATTATTCAAGAACTAAGCTCGAATAGAACGGTATCACCTTGTAGAATGTAAACTCATCTTCTCCTATATTCACTAAAATGCTTCTCCAAAAATATCTCCACAAATATTGCTGTGCATTCACGAACTCTTCGATGAAGTGTTGGAGACGAGTTTTTAAAATCTGTTGATTTTTAATGGAAATTTTAACGGCTTTAGAAATATTTTTGTTACAATTTTTTTTTGTGATGAAGATATATTTTGGACTAATTTTGACTGAATGAATAATTGAATCTAGATTATGAGAAAGATAGTAAATGAGTTTTGTTTTACTTTAAACAGAAAAGAATGGGTCTATAAACTGTAAACGTCTGGATTCGATCCCTTCTCGGAGCGATAATTATATTAAGGAGCTTATTTTCATTGGTCGTTACAGCACGTACTGCAGGAAATTAGAAATAACAAGCGGTAACAATAACAAACCTCAAAGATTATTACAGTGCCACAAAGTCTAACTATAAACGCGACAGGTTGTAGATTCGATTCCCACTCGAGGATATTAAATATTTAATATTTTAATTTTCTTTGCTCTATTTTGAGGCAAAGCGCGGCGTTGAGTTCTGTCACTCAACACGCAATTCCTTGAAAATTTGGCGAAAAATGGGGAACGGAGTGTCTTACCCACTAGGTTCCCTATTGCCTGCCTGCCGTTACACTGTACGTGACACAAAAAAAAATATAATTACATAATTTTAACAGTAACACCGACTCCATATCTTTTTGAAACCAATTGCCTCTGAACTTGTTTTTCATTCTACACAAGTAACGAAGGCAAATAATTCTTCGAGAGAACATCTATAGAGCAATTAGTATCGAGCTTTCATCAAAGGACGTTCAAATGAAGGGTGATTATAAAGTTGTAGCGTAAATAGCGGCGGCGTTATTATTTGCGAAATATTCTAACGAAGTATTCAAATTCTATATAAGCTTTCATATATAAATAGATTATATTTGGAAATTTGTATTGTGATATGCGGGCGACACGAGGCAACGTGGAGCAAGGCCATGAGCGTGCTATTATTGATTGTAAACGTGACTGTTGTGGGTTCGATTCACGCTCAGGGGAAATGAATAATAATATTATTATTTTAATATTTTCGCTTTGGTAACAAGGCGCGGTGTTGAGTTTCGCCATTCAACATGCAATGCCTTCAGAATTCAGCGGAAAATTGGGAACGGAATGTCAATTAAATACACTACGGACATTGATTGTCCATGCTCTTTTCTGCTCTTTTTTCTTTTGTTTTTTTTTGGGATTTTTACTGTATATTAAATAGTTAAAAGTCATAAGAAATATCAAATTGAAATTACATATTTGTCATCCCAACATTTTTTTTAATTAGAATAATGGCACAGTGTACAGCGTTGACTATTAACGCGATCGCCGTGGAATCGAACTCCACTCGAAGGATTTTTTCTTTTATTTTTTCGCTCTGGTCGAAAATTGTCGTAAGACAATCAATAACCATTGTCATGAATTTTGCAAACAGCGGAAAACAGAGTATCTAGACACTAGCTCTCCTAACCTAGTGTACAGAATAAAAGCGTGAAGCTATTTCTCCAATTTCCGTCCATTTTGAAGGTATTTCATACTATTCTACAATCCATATTTTAACTATAAATATATTAGTATTGTAGTAATATTACTTAAGCCAATTCAATACAAATAAACATAATAGGTAGTTTAGCAAACAGGTATTTATATACAGACCGGTTGTACTGCCTAAGCCAAAATCAGGATTCTAGATTCCATATACTGGTACTACGAATCCGTTTCAACAAAACAACCACGTAACAAACTAGAGCTGGCAAAGTAGATTAATCTATCCTTTAATTAATAATGAGGAAGTTACGTAATTCAGGTATTTATAGGTGGAGTGGCTTAAACCCAAGATCCAACCTTTAATTCTAAGATTAAAAGTTATTTTTTTCAATTTTACGCTGTATCACATATAGCAGGGTAGGCAGAGAGAACCTAGTGTTAAAACTCTCCGTTCCCCAGTATCCGCGGAATTTTCAAACGCCATTGTCGTGCAAAATTAAGAAATTTAAGAATCATAACCCTTGTTCTCTTTGCCTTGTAATGGTAATGGATTTTTTTATATTAAAAAACATAGGTACCTATAACTTCATCCTAATAAATCATAGAGCATAACGACGGTTATCAGTTTGAATTATATTAAAACGTATATTATTCATTTAATTTTAGACCTGTTTGTGAACGCCACCCACGTTCACATCGACAAATACATAATCAAATACTAGTTTAGCTCTACGCACGAAGCATAAATTATACACACTTTCTTCACTATTAGCCGCCATTCTCTAGCAATTGCGTGTTAGGTGGCAGAGTTCAACGCCGCATTTTTCCTCGTTAGAGAAATGAAAATATATATTTAATTTCCTCGCGTGGAAATCGAACCCACAACCTGTTTATAGTTAAACGTTTGTGTTTGTTCATAAATTGAAATTCCACATTCATATTACAAAAGGGCACGCATTTCTAAATCTCAGCCTAAATAATAATAGTACATAAAATATTCAAAATTAAAATCTTTGATTAAAAATGCTTTTAAGAGCTTTGCCTTCTCATTTTAGTTTAGTTTTAATTACTATAATGTAGATTTATGAAATTTTCCACCGTCGAAAATATATTTTTAAGGATAAAATGCCTTCTAAAAACGTTAATTACAAGTAAACCAATTTAAATATGGTACAAAATATTAACAACTAACGTTCATAAATCTAGTAATTGTATATAGACTACAAATTTTAATTAAGTTTTAATGAAATTTTACCAGGCTTGGGCGAGATTGCCAGTAGGTTTATTAATTAAGTAATAGACTAGTTTACAATAAATTTGGTGCACGAAAAAAATTTAAAAAAATGGTATTAATGGGTTCAATTCAAGACCCAATTGGGATCAAACCCACAACCATCACGTTGCTAGTCACACATGACACTGTCCCTACCTACTGATAGTTACCAATTTATTTACAGTACCACGATATTTACCAATTTATTTACAATATTTTTATTTATGATGGTGTTAGATTATAATCTTAGAAGAATAGTACCTACCCTTTAAGATTATAAGGCCCAAAGAAGCTTCGAGCCCTGCGTAACAGATTTATTTTAACCTTTTTTATCTTGAAAAACCGTAAAATGTTGAGAATTTATTTTTCAACTTATCGCTGAGATATGAAATATATCTATACTATATTTTTAGACGCATTGTAACAGCAGACGAGGTTGCAGGAAAGAAAAGAAATTTAGTGTCAAGACACTCCGTTTCTCATTATTCGTCGAATTTTCAACGGACTGTTTCTTAAGTGGTCCAATTATCAGTTGAGAGGAATGAATCCCCGAGTTGGTATTGAATATATCTCGTTGTACATATATTTATAATACAAAAAAAAACAATAGTGACCTAAAAACATTTTACTGCCATCTCTAGCATGTGACGGCCCTAATTTTACTTTTCCCGAGTAAAGTATGAATTTTATGTTCCGCACGTGGAGTTCTTTCCCACCTTAATCTCACCCGAATCCTTGTCATATCATAAATTTTTCTACCCTCTACTTAATCCTCTACCTATCGTGATGTGAAAGTTAAATTATACTATTTATATAAAAAAAGTTATTAAATTTTGTCCTGTATTTTTGACAAACCACATCAGTTTCTCGTCATATCTAATATCTTGCATGAAGCGGGGTTGGCAAATGTAGCCTAGTGTTAAGATACTTCGTTCCCCACTTTCCTCCGAATTCTGGAGTATGAGTGGTGGAACTCGACGCCGCGCTTTGCCAGAGCGTAGTTAAAATATTTAATATTTCATTTTCTTAAGTGAGAATCGAATCCACACCCTGTCAACCGCGGTCGACTGTCAACCTGAAACAGTTCTCTCTTCCTTACAGGCTCTCTTTGCCTACCCTTCTAAATGCGGGATACCGCGTGAAGCTGAAATAAAAAAAACTGTTAAATCAACGTTACATCTTTACTTTGTAATTAACAAACTAATCAAATTAAAACTTGCCACTCACCTCAATTGTTCCACCCACAGACCCACTGCTGAGTTGAAGAACAATTGTCTCCCAATACCCTGGGAAACAAACTTTTAATATTGTACCAACTTTGAATGAAATGTTCGAAATTACAACTATAGATTTTAATAAAATATTTTCAATATTAATATGGAGTTTTTAAGCAACAGAAGATATTAAATTGGTTTTACTATCAGGAATTATTATCGACCGAGATCCCAGAACCCCCCAAACCTACGTCATTATAGCAAAGCTGAAATTTTGGAGGATTAATAGTCTAATATATAATTAAGACTATATGTATACTTTAATGAGTAGGCACACTGTCTTAACTACATATTAGACTAATAGTCCTCAAAATTTCAGCTTCGCTAAAATGACGTACGTCTGGCAGCTCCGGGATCTTGGCTATTAATGAATGAAGTCACTCACAGATATTAAATGATTGACAATAAATTGTATCGGAGATAGAAGAAGTATTAGATATTATCTAGTAATAAATAATAGATGCGACGATAGTATAAAGGAATGCTTCTTTTCAAGTAATATACGTTTAATTCTTTTTACTTTTCACTTTTTTCTTTCACCAGTATAACAGATATCGGAATCTTATTACGTCATCTAACGATATAATACGCTAATATAATAATAGATTTCAATTGAAACAGAAATAGATTGACCCTTGATTATTGAACGAAGCTTATTGTAATAATTTTACATATTTGATAAACATAAGAAATAAAATATCAAAAAGGTAATTTCTGTAAAGATAGCTTCTTTGTACTTGCCTTGGAATTTATAAATTAACATTTTTTGTTGAGGCCAGTCTTGGCGCAGGGGCACAAGCGTGTGACTAAACGCGGCAGGTTGTGGGTTCGATCCCCACTCGAGGAGATGAAATATTTATTTACGCAAGTCTCTAGAGGTCAGCGGAAAGTGGAGAGCAGAGTGTCTTGACACGATGTAGAGTGACGCTGAAAAAAATTTATTAGATTTTATAGTACGATTAATATATACGTATAAGCAAAAAATACATTAAAGATTTGAATTGATTTCTACGCACTGCTCGCGGCAAAGGAATAATTTACAATTCAGAATCGCGAAGTTAAGATTTTCTATATCTTAAAAGTTATGTATTTGTTACTTAAGGAAATTGCCATATTTTATGAACGTTCTTTTGACTGTGTGTATTGCTCTGTTTATCTATTTTTAAAAAATGAGCTTCACGCTGTATCCCGCACATAGCAGGGTAGGCAGCTTCGTATCAAAACACTGTTCCCCACTTTCTGCTGACCTCTGAAGACGTCACTGTTAAGTCACTCTGTTCCCCACTTTCCGCAAAATTTTTCGAGTAATTGCGTGTTAAGTGGCGGAACTCAACACCGGGCCTTGGTGCCAAAGAGAAGAAAATCTGGTGTCTGAGGAAAGTCCGGGCATTGTCTATCAGTTAGTAAACGAAAAACTTTAAATATAATATATATTACAGACTATAAGTCTTGTAAGTCCAATATCATTATTTTTTGCTTAATAAATACAAAAAGAACTATCGCAATAAATGTAGCGAAATAATCATTTTTACGAAGAGCCCAATATGCTTTGCTAAGTTCTCATTATTTGGCTGAACAAAGGAAATTAATCCCTCTCTTGCTCTTAAGAACCTTTTGTGTTCGTTTTGCTCAGGTGTAAATATTTTATGCTTCTCCATAAAGAACATATCAAACAACACGACAAGTTCCTTTCGAAATAAAAACACGTTAATAATACAACGTGAGATTGGCGAATTAATTAGTGCTGAACTGGTACCTTCGGAACACCATAAACTAAGAACTGAACTGTACATTACTATAAAAAACATAAAGAAAAACTGTTTAAACTTACATTTGGGCGTAAATTTTATAACCAAATAATTTTTAAGATCTCTTCAATTTCTGTCGTCAATAAAGCTTTTATAGGTTAACCGCTACCACCCCCTAGGCTTTTAACATCCGGTACATATCTTAATTCTAATTACAATAATAATTATTCATGTCTAAATAAAACATTGTTAGCCGTAAAGGTTTGAACCTAACGTGACCATTCCTTTTTCAGCTCAAAACAGGACATCGGTATTTTTTATGTTAATCAGCTTTTTTTATTATTTTTTTGCTATTGTATTCAAAAGCTAGAAGTGTGCTTTTTTATTTGGGTTTTTGAGTATGGCTTGCAACAGAAATAAAAAAATATTGTGATCTGGTTTTTTTTATTGGATTATTCCATTCAGTTATCTGTTGACAATGGCGTATCACGGCGAAATGTCATTCAACCGACCAAATTTTAAAGCAATTTCGTAAAACGGGACATTTGTACGTCCCAATGCCACGCTTGGGGACACTGGGGGACACTTGGGGACAAACGTGAAAAACGGGAGGGTCCCGTTCAAAACGGGACGTCTGGTCACGTTATTTAAACCTGCAAAACGCTTATGATAAGCAATTTTCAACATCCACGCCCCCGAATGGTTTTCAGAACGGCCTTTATGTTATAAAGAGCTTTTAAACCCTTTCTACACGTCACGCACACGCTGCCCCACACACGTTGCCCTAATTACGTACGATTTACGACAAACCACACCCCTATATTAATTACTTGAAAATTTTCGATAACATTCGCTTTAATCTATATTTTTTTTATTTTCAATTTATTTTATTTATTCGTATCTCCTGGCCTAGTACTGTATAAATGAAATAAAAAATCTCAGCTAAAAGTACTTTAGGGAATATGTTTCCATGTTTTTTTGTTTAAATTCACTTCCTAAATCTACAACTTTAACTTTTTATTTTCTGTTCCTTGTCCAGAAACTTTAACCTAACTTTTACTCGAGAACTCAGAATCCCAAAGGCAACAATAGAAAAGTATACTTTTTCTGGGGAAGAAAAGTTCAGTAAAGTCCAACATTCCTTAGTTTTGCACTGACACATAGGACGAGGTAAGTTAACGCAGCCCGAGGGAAATCTTTAGGTGTCTTTGAAGTCTATAGCTTGTACACATATATTAACAACAAGCCTGATGTAATATCAAATTTACATAATACGTATAAAGATACACTGTACAGATGTTAATCAATGAAAAGATATTTTATATTTGATATTTTATTTCCTCGTTAAATAGGAAAGATGTTTTGCTCTTACTGGATTATGGATATTAATCTAATACATTATTAAGGGAATAAAAAATATAATAACAATAAAGAAAAAAATAAAGGTCTGGAACGTTTTGAGAGACTTAAGAGACAAAATGCAAAAATCATAAAAACACCATAAAAAAATTAGAACCAAGTAAGTACTTAAAACGTAAACGTAAACGTAAATTATTTTTACAACCTGAATTCAGAAAATAAAAAAATTACGATTGTGACAACCTATGAATAATAAAATATGGGACCATATACAGGGTGGAAGAGGCAGCGCTTCTTTTACTGAAACTGCATATAGGGTAAAATATTTATTATTAAAAAAAATAATCAAGGTACCTCAACGGTTTGGACGTAGGATTTTTTTTTCATTTCACGATTTTTATCCATACCTGTATTTCGTGTCACGCACACATACGTATGCGACGTTGCCGCTTTGACAGGTAAAGTGTGTGCGTGCCTATGTTATACTTTACAAATGGCGTTTTATTTTAAAACGATAATTTTATTATTTATTTTGTTTGAAAAAAAAACTTTTTCATTTTTGAGAATTATTTTTTTTCCGAATTATATTAGGCTTTTATAGAGTAGTTAAAACTGTGGTTTCATTTAAAGTGGCGCTGACAATTCCACCCTGTATAAAAGGATAGGGAAAAATTGGCTGACATTACAAAATATTCACCTCCATTGAACAATAGTCGAAAACAAAGGAAAGATCGTACGAACTGTCAGATTTGATTGAGATAAGTTACGTAATTTTCTGTTCTTATAACACGAGCGTTGAGATATCGGCTTTTTAAAGAAATGTACGATGTAATGTCATAATACAGTATGAGACAGGATCTTTGAGATGTACTTCTTCCTAATAAATAATGGGGATAAGGATTATAATTTGAAATATATACTTTTTTTCTAACCCAGTATGGGTTGTCTTGAAAATTCGGGTCTAGAAAGAGGGGAACAAAATGTCGTAGCACTAGGTTCGCTCTGCCTGTTGTGTGCGGAATGCTTCGATGTCTTTATGCTTCGTTATTTTTGGATGTAAGTAAATACCAGTGATAATTAGGGATTCGAATTGTACGCGGAGAGTTTAATATAAAATTAAAACTCTAAAATATTTATTTATTAATTTTGCTTAAACTAAAACAGTCTAAATTGATTTCTTAATAATCAATGAATATATATGAAGTACGCAATAATTAAATACCTTATCTAATATAACCTAGTATTTATCCTACGTTTTAGATACCAATAAATTCGAATATTATACATTTAGGCCGCCGCGCCCAAAAAACATTAGTTTCTAGTTTTTAGACAAGACAACTATCACAAAATTCTCGTGCCAAGGATTCTAAATACATTTTCTTCAAGTATAAATAAGTAACTTACATCAATTCCGTTGCCTAACCAACGTTGCCTATATATAGAGAGTGACCTGAATCAAATATATTTTTAGTTTAAATTAATAGTTTCATGATAATAAATGAGTTTTAGTTTCTACTTCAAGAAACGTTTGCTTAAAATAATTATACTAGAGATTCAAACGCGGCTTCGCTCGCTTATTTTTTTAAAATAAAAAGTAACCTATATCCTTTCTTAATACCTTTAAGAAAATGTGAACAAAGTTTAGTGATAATCGATTGAGTAATTTTGGAATGTAACCATATTAAATAAATAGCTCGTAGTGCATTTATTAAAAAAAGCATATAAATAATTATAATTACTATTAATATCACTGTAGGAAATGATTCTAGTATATAATATAAAGGCCAGCAACGCACCTGTAGCTCCTCTGGTGCTGCACGGGGTCGTGGGCGACGGTGATCACCATCAGGTGACCCGAATGCTCGTTTATCTTGTCCTTTTTCCATAAAAAAAGAAAAAAATAGAGTCAAACCATTCCCGATTCACTTATCTAAAATAACCATTTAACTATACAACAATCCCGAACCATGTTACTAAAATATGTTTATGCCATATCTATTTTATGAATATTCATGGCATGTAAATCGCTTTATTATTTCTACACGCCAACAATAGGCAGAAGGGTCCCTTTAATATATTATAACATTCATATTTAGCTCTTACGTCATAATGTATAGGAATCAAAATGCAATCACAACAATTTCAAGGTAATGCAATCTGTTACTCTTGAGAGCAGTTTTATCACGTCTGTTTGTATCGCCCTCAGGAAATAACACGAACACGTAATACATTGTTTCCGTATCTACTCAAGATAATGCAAAATGAATTACTTCTTTGAAAAATTGTAGATTTCTTGTAAGGTGTACAAAGAGTATGAGGACGTATTATAGGATTATTCAACTGTCACTCAGAGGCCAATCGTGGCGCAGAGGCACAAGTGTGTGACTGGTTGTGGGTTCGATCCCAACTTGAAGACATTAAATATTTATTTTAGCTTTGTTCTGGCTCAAAGCTTGAGCGTTGAGTTCTGCACTCAATATGCAATGTTTCGTAAATTCGTCGGAAAATGGAAAACGGAGTGTCTTAACACTAAGTTTCCTCTGCTAACGCTGTGCAGGATACACCGTGAAACTAATTTAATTTTTTTATACTTGAAACAACACTAAAATAAATAATTGTGTATATTTGTTCTCTCTAATTATACTTGCTGCTAATTTTCCATCTAATCTAATCATTCTTCTACCTTTACCATTATAAATATAAAATGAAAAAATAAATAATAAAAAAGATAAAAACCAAATATTCAAAGAACCAATATTAATATTCCGCATCTATCATTTATTACACACTCTACACCAACCTACACATATTTTTTTTATTTAAAACTACACGTAAATATGAAATATTTACTTTAAAAAAAAATAGCTTCAACTTAACTCTTTAGCAGGTCAAACTCCAACGATGAACGTTTAAGTTGTGCTTACTGAGAGCACTAGTAAGCGTTTTAGGTCGAGATCACGCTCTCACAATGAATAGTACTACTATCATAATTGTCATACTAAAATAGCATTCCATTTTTTTACCTACTGTAAAAGAGATGGTATGTGTTTGGAGTGAGAGGACTTTTGTTTGTGTGTGTTGTATGTTTGTGTGAAAAACGTCTGGTCGGATTTTGATGCGGTTTTTAGTGATGGGCTTTGATTAGTATGGCGGACAAAGGCGCTGAGTCCTGCCTGTGAACACGCATTGCCTTCAGAATTCGGTGAAAAGTGTCTTAATGGAACGAAGTATCTTAATGCTAGGTTCCCAGGTTCCCTCTGCCTACTGACTAAAAAAAATAAACGTTATTTGGACAGTTATGTATAAGCGGCATACGTAAAGTTATTTTATAGGTATAAAACCATCTCGTTGTTGACGCCTCTAGGTTGATTTGAAGGGAAAACCACAATAGACATTAAAGCAAGGGAACCACATGTGTGTAGCTTTGATATTACGTGCTCAACTGAAACAAGTGACAGACAAGACTTCCTTCCAGAATATATAATAACTAGCGGACCCGGACGCGGCTACGCCTGCTTGAAATATAAGAATATAATTTCTATAGAAATAATTTCAATCTAGATGAAATGCTAAAAGTGACTATTATATTTTTCATAAGGATGTATATCAAAATGACGCGGTAACGAAAGCGGTCGCGTAGCGACGACGGTTGTTATTAACATGGCAGAATAAGTTGCATGTCAAATTAGAAAGTATTTTAATTTATTAGTACATATGTGTAATGTAATATTATATAGCCTATAGCACTTCAGAAGAATGCAGCTTTCATACAAAACAAAAACAATGTAAATCGGACCAGTAGATCCAGAGATCTTAGCGTTCCAACAAACAAACAAACTCTTCCGCTTTATTATATTAGTATAGATTAGTATAGATTATTTTAATTATTATATAGACTTATTAAATAATAAGGGTAGTTGTATGTTGATAGTTCATTAGGTATGAAGAGGTTAATGGCAGTGTAAGAGGCGAAAGAGGTATGTATGTAGAGACCGTAGCGTTTGGCGCTCCATTCTCTCTGACTACCCCGCTAGGGACAAAGCGTGAAGCTATGTATGTATTATTGACTGTGCATTCGATCCCGGGAATGGGATCCGAAGAGGAAAGGGAAGAAGCGGATCCTCGAAGAAGTACTTATATTTAATTATTGCCATTTCTGGCAGATAAATAATATCGTAGTATATACGGAAATAATGAAAGAGTGAAAAATACATTCATTCTCTACTACGCAGTGTTTCTAAAAATGTCGAGAAAACAAGAAACGACGAAATGTCTTAAACTTTAATACTTACAGTATTAAAGTTTAAGACATTAAACTTACTTATTACTAAACATATTAATACACTATTACTATATTATTATGCATGCATTTATGTAATATGCATGCAAATAAAATAATTAACATTCCCTTCCTTAAATTGCTATAGTAATTGTAAACATTATAATCAACCTTCATTCAAAAGAAAAATAATGGAAAACTTTATTATGGAGAAAAATTGAATTAAGATTGTCTGTTAACAAAGGAAAATTCGTACGGAACGAAATCGTGAAATCCATTATATTATTGTTCTGTTTGCTATAGTCGACTCGTACAATTTGTCGCAGCTTTGTAGTGCTAAGTGAGTTTATAGTCCAAATACCGCAATTTGCATTGCTTTTAGTTATCACTGGGTAGTTAGTCATTGTTCATATTTTAAAACAATAATATACATATGACTTTATAAATGGGATTGAATTTGGAAGAGGCCTTTACCTGAGAGAGGTAGAAGTAGGTTCCACTTTAGTGGACAACTTAACTTTGACTATAATATATGTATATACGTTATACTGTAATAATGTCTTTTAAATAGCAGATTTAACAAAAAACATAATAAGCTTAACATAAAGAAGAATAATTATTCTTTTGAATTTTGAGTTTAATAAATAGGTATTTGTACTCATCCGGTGCTCTATTTTAGCATGCTGGCTGCAGGAATATAACAAATAGTTTCCGCCAGCCACGACTGCACTCGTAATCTTAAAATATTTGATTCTGTTACTTACAAATTAACTTTACTATTGTTCACCAACCGGTTTGTAATTGTTACTATAATGAATTCCATTCATTCTTAGTGGGTTACCGACGATATAATGACACCAAATTATAAGGGCTAATGGAGAACATTTTTTGTGGTCACAATTAATAAGTTCAATTATAAAATAAAAACAATAAGATCATCATTTGAATTTTCTTAATAATAATAATAAACTTAACTTTCATATATTTCACTAAACATTGAATTAACATATATATTTTTTATTTTGTTACAGATGAGAACGATTTCTATTACACACCAGAAAGAAACTTTGCTCAAGTTCAACCACCTATTTATCCAAACAATCGACCATCAAGTTTTTTCGATCACGGTGATAGTTTTAGAGTAACACCTACTGCGCAACAACCAGCGCTTTATAATGACGGGCGATTAAGATTTCCAAGTCCTAATTATGATCAAAATCCGTCGCCCTTTCAATTACCAACTGGCAGAAGTCAATCTGCTCCACAGTATTATATCAACCAACCCGAATTTACATCTCAGCGGCAAAGGTTTAGGCCTGCATTGCCTTACAACTTTCAATTAGTTCATCCTGCCTCTACAAAGAGACCTGATGCCTCACAGATTCATTCTGTAGCTTACCAGAACGATCCTTCGAAACCAGAAACATTCTTAGGTCAAATAACAATAAATAATCCAGATATAGATTATTTACAAAATAATAGATTCAAAAATATTCCATTCGATGGTAATAGTCTCAAAAGTAATGGACAAAGTGGACACATTTCTCATGATGATGAGATCGAGAATGATGATCAAGACTTTTTTGATCACATTAAAGTAACAACTTATAATCCTACTAAGCTTGCAAGTAGACAGAAAGTCAACATAAAGCCAAATAACTCAAGATTTTCTCCATCAGCAGATATAAAGAAAGCTATCCAGAATGTGCCAGTAAATAAATACAATATAGAAAGTAATTTTAATCCATCAAAAAATAATCCAAATATATATCAAGCTTCTTCGACTGAATATAAATCACTCTTAGATATAGAACCTCTTCTTGAAGACGACATCAGCGATATGAGTTCATTCAGAGAATTAATGAAAAATACTCAAGATTCTTTTGATGTACAAGTCATAAAATCTAATAAAACTACTGAAACAGATGATAGCAAACCAGACGCAACTTCCATGGATACTGACAATGTACCTAATGATACTGCCGTAATGGCTATGTCCGTTGAGTCCTTACCGCAAAGGTCTAATACTACATCTACTTCTACTTCTACAACAACAGAAAATATTATTCATAATAATGAAACTCATGAAGACGATACTCATGAAGGTACAGAAGAAGAAGAAGGAGAAGAGTATGTTGAATACTATGAGGATGACGAAGAAACTGAAGTAAAACATACTACTACTCCGAAGCCTACCAAGACTAATGCAGAACCAGTTACAGACATATACGATGAATACGATGCTTCCGAAGAACCAGAAAAAGAAAATGTTGATGTTAAAAGTAACGTTACAAAATCATTTGAGATTTTAGCGATGAAACCTAATAACACAATGGTCAAAGACGATAACTTTAAGCAATTTGTTGATACGACTGTTATAGATCAAACTGATCCAGGTCACGACAACGACACTGGCTCACCCAGCTTAAAATTCACATTTTCTAAAGAAGATGTCTCATCAGTGGAAGCACCGTCAATTTTAGGACAAGAAGTCGTTTCTGTTGTTACTACAAAAAGCGTAGTTAATGGAACTATTTCTATCCCAGATGTGACTTATCCTCCGACACCAAAGACTGAAGTAACACCATCTAGTTCTAATGAAACCAATGATTCTGTACCTGTCACAACAGAAAATTGGATTGTTGTTGCATCTGTTCAAACAAGTAGGAGTGTATCAGGCGCTCGGTTTTTACCATTCCCAACCGTGGAGCAAGAAGAAAAGAAACAAGTACTAACTGATGAAGATGACGAAGATGATGATGATGATGAAAATATCACACAAAACCCAATGCAAGATGCTAGTAACATTTTAAATAGTTCATCCTCTACTGAAAATATCAACGATAAATTAGATAGTATACAGTCGGAACTCTCGAGTGCAGTACTATCAGGAAACTTAAATAAAGTAAATAAAAATATAGAATTGATAACTGAATCTACTACCGAACAAACTAGCACTTCTACAACAACCAGTACTACTCCACAACCTGTAAAGCTTTTTACACTAAAAAGCACACAATTCTCGGTTGCAACTGAGAGATCATCACCAGATCCATTGCCAGTACAAATCAAAAAATTTACTCCACGAGTTATGACTTCAACTTCTCCTAAACCGAAGAAAAAACTAGTAACTGTAATGGATGATTTATCAGGATTACTACCGTCAGGATACAAGCCAAGACAGTCTTACAAAGATAAACGTACTAGTTCTACTACTACTACTACAACTACAACTTCTACCACTACAACCCAAGCCCCACCATCGACAATTAAAGATAATATAATAAATATCACACAAGGCCGTTCTTCTGGTATAAGTTCTAAAAATAAAGTCATTATTTTAGATGACAAATCGTTGCTTCCAAAGGAATATAGGCCGAAAGAAAGAAGTCAAGAAGATATATTTAAAAAAGTTCAAAAGGATGATTTAAGCAAATTTTTACCTCCTGGTTACAAGCCCGACATAACTAACGAGACAGAAGAGAGTAATAAGCCAAATATTTTCAAAAATGTAGAAAAGTTAGATATCTCTGCATTTCTGCCAAAAGGATTCAAGCTAAATACTTCAGGTCCCATTTCATCAACAACAAGTACAACCACCACAGAAAAGACTAAAACACTTCCTAAGATACCTATAAACGCAGAACCTGTTGACATATCAGCCTTGCTTCCGCCAGGTTTTAATTTAAATAAAAATCAATCGGATAAAGCTGAAAATCCAATAATTAAATTGAAAATTGCCGACATATCGAATCTTTTACCACCAGGATTCAAACTAAATAATTCTGAAGATTCCGAACAATCTACTACTGTGACTTCTACTACTAGCACTCCTACCACTACTGCTTCTTCTGGCGGCTTTAAATTGGTCTTCCCTTCACGGCCTGGCGGAAAGTCTTCAAGAAAAAGTACTACACAAAAGTCAAGCATAGGTCCACCAGCAGTAACTCCAAAAATTCAAAAAGGCTGGCCAACGAGGTAATTTTTAAAATGAATTAATTACTAAAAACAAAATCATATACATATTATATACTATTTAAATATCTTCTATATTTAATGAGAATTTAATTAACTTTTTACGTTTTTTTTAAGTTTGTGTATACGAGTATATATGTTTATTTAAGATATTGCTCAATGAAATATTTTAAACATTTCTTTAATCTTACATTCCCAAAGAGCTAGCTAGCTTCCCAAAGAGCGAGCCTAGCTAGCTTTTTAATTCATATATTCCCAAAGAAATATAGAACTATGCATGCCTAGTTAGAGTTTATTAATTTTTATAGAGATTATTTGTACAAAGATTATGATATAATGTTATTATTTGCAGAGCTTCAACTGAATTCACTGGTTGGCCTTCTCCTTCAACTACACCATTTTCAATAGAAAGGCTTTTGGAAGAACAAAGGAACGCAACATCCACCTCAGCGCTACCAGAACTTAATACCGAACCAACGACTCGACGAATATTTACAACGACATCAACGACTCCAGCACCTCCTCAACCAACCACTCCTGGTGTATGTCGTCAAGAGTGCGACATAGCAGCAACTATTAAAATTGTTTCAGGTAATTAATAACTTTTAAATATCAGGGTGTATTAACCTCATAGTGGGTGGCAAAACCTGTATTACACTGGCGACGCTGCTCTTTAAAATCAAAATATACTCTAAATAATAATAAAATAAATTTTAACCAAATAAGTAATTTCATGTTATTTCCACAGGAGTATCGTGGATTCCAGAATTTTTAGATCAACATACGAAAGAGTGGCAAAAGCTAGCTAAGGAGGTAAAAGAAGAGGTAAGGTATTAAACAAAATAAAATTACAGTTACTTAGTTACAAATTATTAGTAAATACATATATTTCAATTATTTTAATAATTGTTGTTATTTTTTATACCAACAGCTCAATTCCGTCTACTCAAAATCTGATATACTAAACAAATGGTACAAAGGTATTCGCATAGACGGATTCAGTCAAGGCTCTGTACTTGTCGATTATTTTATTGAACTAAACAATGTCGAAGATAGACTTGATACACAACAATTAAAACGATTTTTTCACAAATCTCTTAATGAGGCAAGGGCTGGTTCCGTTATGGAAGAGCAACAAGCAGATACGTTTGACCCAGATGTAATGCTAGGAGACCAGCCTGATGAAGAAAGAATGAAAAAGAGTAATGAACAAATGACGAAAACTATTGACAAATCTGCAGGAAAATTAGAAATAGGCAAATTTGTAATGGATCCAGCATACACAGAATTTATTGGTAAATAAATATTTAATTACGATTCAATTGTTTTTGATAAAAAGAAAATTTTAATTAATGTTGAATGCTCTATTTTAAATTTTAATTTACGTATAAAAATTACAGTTGTACCAAAACACGAAGAACCAACTATTATAGAACCAGATGAAGAGTCTTTATTACCACAATGGGGCATTGCTGTTATTGTAATAGCTTTAGCATCTTTATTATTCGTCATTATTTTTGGTGTTACAGTGGTATGTTTGAAAGTATTTTATTTTAAAAATTAAATTATTATTACTTATAAAGCTTTTACTATTTTTTAAAATTTTATATTAATTATTTGAAATATTTTTTCAGCTTGTAAATCGCCAAAAAAGTACCAAAACTAAGCAGCCCATTCCTCTTAGTGAAGATATGTTAAGAGAACTTGATAAAAGCCATATGGGTGGATTTGATGACATGCACCAACTAAAAGAGCGTGATCTCCCCTACTTACCTTCAGGAAAGGTAAAGGTACATATAAAAAAAATCATTTTCATCTTACAAATACAAATACAGCATGAAAACATAACATAATTATTTATTTATATATTTTTATTGCACATAATTTAAATCAATAATCACTACTAGTCAACTATATATGCAATTAAATGTGAAAGGTTGTGGGTTCGACTTCGACTCGAGGATACTGAAGCACATCGCGGCGTTAAGTTTCGCCACTCAACACGCAATGCTTTTAGAATTAGGCAGACAGTGGGGAAACGAAAGTGTCTTAATCGGTTTAGACAGTATTAATACTAGGTTGCTTCTGCCTACGGATAACGGATACGGATGGAGGACGAAGTTAAAAAAAGCATTTGATGTTTTTAAATTAAAAAGATAAAATGTGCCATTTTTAATTCAACTCACAAGAGATGTATTTTTCTACAGCGAATGTCGAGTGCTTTCATTGAACAACTAGCATACCCTAATCCTGGAGACTCATGGCGATCAGAATGGACTCCACAGCTGCAGAAATACATGCAGCACTACACTCCCGACTCCGGTCGAGGATCACAAATTTATGGCACTACAGGAAACGGGTAAAAATATTTGATAAAATTTATATGTATAATTATTATGTTCTTTTTGATTTGGCACTTACAATGTTCGTACTACGTAAACAATATATTTTCTGTAGAATTACAGATAAAATCTTATAAAAGTGTAATATCAATTCGATTTATCTAAATTAAGAAAGGTTTTTTGTCGTCTTCGAGTAATAAAAAAGCACAGTGAAATAGTTTACCTTGAGTTTTAGTATAATGTTATTGTTTTACCATCTATATTTCCTATAATAATTTTATATTATTTTAATATCATCTAAATATTAAATGAGAAATATTTTTGTTTACATCTCGAAGCAGGTATGGAGGTTCACAAGTATACGGACAGACTGGCGCAGGATCGCAAGTATACGGATACACGGGGGAGTACCCGCGCTCGCACTACTCGCGACGCCGCTCGGACTACGACAGCAACTTCTAGAATTTTCCTATTATTATAACTTTAACTTAACCCCTTGACAATATCATCTTTAAACCTCGATTATAGTAACTAATTATTTAGAATCTCATAGATATTATAAGAAACTGGGTGACACAATCTCTAAACAAAAAGGCCCAGTTTACACCATTAACAGGTTGTGAAATAGCTCTCATTGGATCATTCATCATGAATACGACTTTATAACAGTTATATAATTTTTCTAGGTCTATCTATATTTTAGCTGCTTCTAGACCGGCCTATTTCGGGGAAATTATTTTAGTGCCAAACAAATATTTTTGTTAGCTTTCGATATTGTATTGAAATAAAAATGATAGATCTAAAGATTAGTCTACAAGGCCTATACGTTTATTGGCTATTTTAAGAATTTGAACAATTATTTAAACTTGTATAAACAAAAGATTTAATGTTTAGATTATAAAATTTAAGATAATCTGCCAAAATAGTAACTTTGACTGATTGTGAGATGTAAATAGATAGATAGGTTTAAGGCTCACCGTATTGTAAGATAATAGGTGAGTTTATACAGAATCCTGTAGATATCTTTGCATACCTATATTTGCTCAGAACCCGTAGTATTGTCAGAGTGTCAGCGTTAAACGCCTTAGTGTGGTGCCAAGTTAAATGTTCAGCTAGATATTATATGGAAAATTATACGTTTTCTTTGGTATGGGAGTTAGAGTTACATGTAAAAATTAGTCTGTGTGGCATTCGAATTTGGCACAAATTATAGGGTGAAGTTAGTAACGCGTGGATAGTAAAATCGTAATTATCAAAAGAGATTTTATATACCGTAAGTGTTATAGAGGTACTAAGAGTGTTATTATTTTAGCAATTCGCTTACGAAGACAAGAATGGCAAAGGAGAAAAATTGAGCCTGGTGATTCCATTACGTTCTTTATAGATTTATTATTTTTAAATTAATTATTATATTCGTATGTTTATTTCATACTCCACGATTACTGTGTTAAAGGTGGCTTACTGCCATTATCGTGCCACCCAAAGTAATCATACGATGTACTCATTTATATAACAAGCTTTAATTTTATCGACATCGATTATAGTAAATAATTAACTGTTCTTTTAACTGTTTCCGTTTCCTTTTTCATGAATGAGTTTCTCCAAAGTTATTTATAAAGTCAGACAATTCAAATAAATAACAAGTAGAAACAAATTTGGTTCATTCTTGAATGTTTGTCAATTTATTGTAAATATAATGATTATATTAATAAATTGAAGCCGTCGTGACGGTTGTGGGTTCGATTCCCATTTTTTGAAAGGAGTTATTTAATATTTTCATTTTTTCTGGCAATGAAGCTAAGCACGGCGTTGAGTTCCGCCATTGAACAATGATATGAGATTACGGCGGATAAATGGGAACAGAGTGAGTGACAAGGTTCCCTCTGCCGACCTAGCTAAATGCGGGAAGCAGCGTAAGGCTAAAATTATCGTGAATCATGAATCGTTTTAGGTGTTTGTGTATTTTCACGTTTGTTGTTAAATTTTTCCACAATTTATTAAATATTTCTGAAATGTCGAACATTTACCCACAGATCTAGACTAGGATATGTATATGCATGAAAGTTCTTGTATATAAACATTTTTGTACATTTAGACTTTTAATTTAATAATTAATATAATTAGTTACAAATTAAACTTGTAAGATCCTGAATATAGTATATAAAGTACTTAAAAATGTGTTTTGTTTTACTTTCCATTTTTTAAACATGTTACTAAAAAAATATTAATATAATATAATTTATTGATAAAATGGAAAGATTCCATTGTGCCAATCCAATTGGATCTGACTGAATGTTCAAAGTAAAGAAGTATTAGTAGCTCATTAAGAGCATAATTATGTACTTGAGGCCAGTCGTGGCGCTGTGGGTTCGATCCCCACTCGAGGTAATTAAGAGTTCCTCCACTCAACACGCAATGCTTCCTGAATTTGGCGGAAAGTAGAGAACAAAGTTTGTACCAAATGTTATAATTTTAGTCATATCACTGACTATAAAACATTCGTTTATTTACTACTGGTTAATTTACAGTAAAATATACATATATTCGTAAGACAATGACAGCCTTAGAAAAACTTTTTTATCTCAGCTCAAAACACCGATCCGCAATGTTCTACATAGTTGAACAAGTATTTATTTGCCAGGAAAACTGTCGTTGAGGCGTGAATTCTTTAAACACTTACTTCTAGCTTCCGATAGAAAATCTTATAAAGAGTTTACTTATACAAATATTAATATACAAATTATTTTTGAGGCCGTCGTGGCGCCGGTGACGGTTGCGGATTCGATCCCCGCTCGAGGAAGTGAAATATTTTTTTACGTTTATATTTCCATTTCTTCGATCAGGTGTCGACGTTGAGTTCTGCCACTCAACACGCAATGTCTCCAGAATGCGGCTACAAGTGGGGAACGGAGTGTCTAACTCTAGGTTCCCTCTGTCTACAATGCTGTGTGCGGGATACAGCGTGAAGCTGATTTTTTTATTTTTATGAGATAAAATACTATGCTAATACCACCATTTAGTATCCAATGTCTCTTTATATTGGTTCTATTTGCTCGTAATTATAATTTAGCGTGGAATCCGTCAACCCATGCGTCCGCAAGTATTCCTGAAGCTGCAGAACCGCTGCAGACTGTAGACTATCTGAAGACATTATTATATTATACGCGTAGTGAGTTGTAGGCTCGACGCATATAGTTCGCCCACAGATACCCGAGTAAAACCACGTGTGAACTTGTGTGCCACCATATTGCTTCTTACTGCCAGCAACCTACGCTCTCTCTCAATGCCTTTGTCTCGTATTGGCTCTCTCTCTAATCGTATAAATGGTAAGGCATAAGAAATAATAAGAAAAACAGTTAAAAACAATAATATGCTATATATTTGCCATTTTTTTTTCAGTAGAAAAAACATATTAAACATTAGCATTGACCATTTATTTGTCGTTACACATTTTCTTCTTCAAAATTTCTTCTTCAGGCTTATCATTCCATACTAATTAAGTATTATTCCATTTCCCCGGAGAATCTTCGACTTTTCGATAAAATACCTTTGATTTATTTAATATCCTCTTTCTGTCTCATCCGCATTTGGGTTTGTAGCTTGTGATCAATAAAATCCGGGGTGATTTGGGTATTTCACGTCATAAAATTTTAGTATGTTAAAGGATATGGACCACAATTACTTTTATATATTTCTTTGGCTTGCACAAGTTTTTGTTATAGAGTATTAATGTTATAAAAATATCGATATAATTATATTAAAAAAAAATACACTTACTCTGCGTATATTGAATGCATATAAGTATAGCTACGATACTATATGACGTAAATATTAGTTTTCTTTAATCAGTTATAATATACTATTGTTTAAAGTCTATCTCAAGTTATGACAATTAAGTCTAATTGTATTGTTCAAGAAAAAGGACTTGAGCCCGCTCGTCGTGCTGCAGTTTCTGACTACAAACACGACTATTGTGGGTTCGATTTATTTTCATTTCCCCGCTTTGATAACAAAACGAAGCGGCGTTGAGTTTCATCACTCAACATTTGTGTCTCGTATTAGATGAAATGTGGAAAACGGACAATCTTAAATTTCTCGTATGCCTACCCTGCCATATGCGAAATGCATCATGAACTTACAAGCAGTTGACGAGATGAGGAAGGAGACAGAGATTATAGTGTTAAGCTACTCTCTCGGTCTCGGTTTGGTTAACCAAATCAAGAATTTGAATAATTATATATATTTCATGTATACTTAAATTACTTGAAACATACATACAATAATGTTAAAATATATAAAAAAGTTTTATAATTAATTTTTAGACACACTTATTTCTACATTTAGAAACTAAATAAATACTGAGTTCACGATTAATCTCTGCGGTGAAATAACTCTAGAGATGAGGACCCTTGTCATAATAATCAGGGATGGAGATAATGAGCCATAACCTACAGAAATTCTTCAGAATAAACACATTTAGTAAATGAAACGTTTTATTTATATATTTATTAATAATATAAAACAAAATTAATGCAAATATAAAAAAAGTAGGCATTGAATTTCTTTAGTTTTTAAAATATTTAGTATCTTAGGATACAATTCAATTTTCAAAATTTTCAAATTTATATTCTTTCGAAAAGTACCATTTTCTAGATTTTTTTTATTGACAAAAAATGGTCAACCGTTTTGAAGGACCACCCGATGTCAAGTACTAACTTTCGCCAATGAACCACCTATAAGTGGATTGCAGATGTATTTTCTCTTGAGGGTGAAGATAATTTTTAACCAACGACGCAAAAAACTTAAAATATCCCTTGTGTATATTTGTCATCGATGATTGTGTGTGTCTGTCTGTTTGTGACATTGTAGCTCTGAAACAGATGTCTGTCTGTTTCTGAACAGATTCATACATACATACGTATGGAATAAATCGGTCTAACATTTTGAAGAGTACAGCTCTTTTCTAAAATGAAGGCATTTTTAGCATAAAATGTTTTTTTTTTAATTTTAATCTAAAAATAAATATTATTTGTTACACCAATATAGAAAGAAATAATCATCAGTACATTACATCATCAACACCGCATCTTGGCCTACCAGTGAGAGGATTAGGAAGGAAAGTGGGAGGAAAATTATTTAATTATTCCCATATAATTATTCCGTCGAGTGAAAATCAGACCCACAACCTTCACATTGCACAGCCAGACGGCCTAGGCCTTGATAACCTCAAAAAAAAATTAATTTAAAACTTTAACCATCCAGAATTTGAAGCTGTGACCTATGGAAACATACCACGTGTTTAAACTAATCAATTATACTGTGCAACGAGTCATACTTCTTTATCATATTTTTTTCCCAAATCGCCGATCGATTTACCTCCATTAAAAGGTTGACGTGCGCAAATTCGTATTATAAAAAATACCTTTTACATTTACATTTGAATAGCGATAACTCCGGAACGATCCTTTGACATTTCATGCCGAGTACTCTGGGGAACACGTTTTTTTTTAATTCATCAAAAAATTATAATTCAAGAGGCATTATTGGAATTTACATAATAGGTACGGTAAATGGTACAAATTATATAATTTATATTTTCATTTATATTTACATTTCTTACCTCTGGTGTCTTTCCCTCTGCCTACCATGCCGTGAGCAGGATACAGCGTGAAGCTGATATCTACGTAAATCTACTTAAATCTCATAATATAATTAAATTTGAGCATTTTATTTTTAACCATCTTCCCTCTTTTGAATACTTTAGATCCGTTTTGGAGACATAACTGGCAGAACCCAACGACGCCTTTGTGTGTCAGAATATGAAAGTATATTAAGATACTATAAATTGGAATAGAAATGATAATATTATCGGGTAAATTCAGTTACTTCTTTTCACTTTCGCTATAATAGCGGGCGTCTATATAAAAATCCCGTCCTTACAAAGAACCAGGGGAATTACAGTCTACTTATCTATCACCAACAACCACCTAACCAATATCCAAGTAAGATATTGGTCATGTTCATAAGTCGAAATAAAATTATGATGAAATTAAATAATTAAACGACTTTGTTAGATTTGTAACTACAATCTTAATTATTCTAAAATTAGTACGGAACCCTCAGTGAGCGAGTCCGACTCGCACTAGGCAGATTTTTTATTTAAATCAAAGTAAAAGAGTCTCAGTTTGATAAGCGAGCACTAACAATTTTTACTAAATGATTAATTTGGTAAATATTTCGCCACATAGTAAATTCGATCACGTGCAAAATGATAATTACCATTAAGCAATCCACTGCCGAGAACTCTTAATGGAATGATAATATTCGGACCGAAGGCGTGATCTGGCCTCCAAGTAGTTTGCTAATAAATATGTGTGTTTATGTGTATGTATCTAATGTATCTTATGTGCATTTATTTCCATTAACTTCTCTCCTCTTCGCTTTAGTGTCAAGACAAAGCACGGCGCTAAGTTCCGCTACTCAACACGCAATGATTCCGGAATTCGGTGGAAAGTGGAGAACGGAGTGTCTTTATACAAGGTTTCCTCTGTCTACCCTATATATACTAGGCCGATTTTTTTTTTAATTTTTTATAGTAATTCTGAAAATATACTATTTCTCCACTTATTAATTTTTATCTGTTCAGATATTAGATGCAATAAAATTAAATTAACAAACAAAATCACAAGCATTTAATACAAAATAATTCCATAATACAAACATTCTCGTATAAAATTAATTTCTCAGCCTCTAAACTGGTTACGCATATGTAGTTTTCAATTACAGACCGTGTTGAGAGAATTTCTCGAGTAATCCCTTTGATGGGAAATGTATGTTGTGGTAGAGAACGCCCGTTTCCTTCAAATTAATTACACTCAAATCTGGTAAGCTCAATTATTCATAGGACTTAAGAAAAATAGCTCACAAAATTAATTAAACGTTTACCGGAAATTATGAAATACCGTAATCCCCATTCCGTTATTAATTACATCGAAAATAATCCTATCTTTCGCTGTCTTTAATGTTTTATGGAAAAATTAATTGATAATCTGTTTATTTTTGGCAGATTTGATACTTTGATTTCGTTGAAATATTTAATGTTAAATAAGGAATTTGAATATTTTATGTTGTTATAGATAGCTTCCACTCAACACGCAATGCCTCCAGAATTCGAACGCAGTGTCCTAACACTAGGATATAGCGTGAAGCTTAAAAAAATGTGGAAGTATTACAATAAAAATAATATTAAATATTAAGATTCTTAATAAACGCATATTACAATGAAAAATTTCTTTTCAATATCAGTAACTTTAATGTTCCAATTCATTTCATATAAACTACGAATATATGAACATAGAACTGAATAAAGAAAAAAGAACCCGTTGATTTATTGACGATCTCTTCACCAAATCCAAATTGCCTTAGGGAATTTTGTAAATATACCTTTCCTTTTCTGGTTCTAAATCCTAATTTGATATAAGAAAACTTTAGGTATTGTGACAGGAAAACTCGAAACGAAAAAAAAACTTAGAAAACGCATTTTTTTAACCATCGATCAATAATAAGCTATAAAACTTTCATATTGCAATATGTTAGTGAAAATGGTCATAAGTTTTATTCCAAAAGGGAGAATATAAACCTAAAAAAATGTAAAAGTATAATCGTCTATTATAGAATTTCCTGACCCGTCCCCGTCGCTTTGACCCAATTCACGGATTTTTATAAAATTGTACAATATTTTTACAAATTTAATTCGAAAAGTGATTCTTTTACGTTTGTACTTTCATACGTTGTGCAAAAATGTATAAAAATGTAACAGAGTTTTTTTTAGTTTAAACTTTTGTACAAACGAAAAAAACATTTTTTAACATAACTATTTTTTTTACATTTTACAGTTTTAGACGACCTTACAAAAAATAATAGTTGTGATAAAATATAAAAGTTTAAAAAACGAATATGGTGAAAATAAATGTCAATTGTATAAATTTTAGACCTAAAGTTAATACCTAATGTATTAGTTTATTGGTTTACATCTCTAAAAATAATAAGTCTCCACTTTTTTTTACATTAAAAACTATTTACCTATATGTCTAAGCCACAAACTATTTACACACATACAAAATGAACAATATATTTAAAGAAAGCAGAAAGGTCTCTTATGCACTGGCAACTATAACGTGAAAATTACGGCACGGTACATGCATTTAATTTTAACTTTCCAAACTTCAATTATCCGGACCCGACGGTTCAAACAGAATTGTTTTTTATTTATCTTCCAACTTCAGCTTCACGCGCACCCGTATCTCCATTTACTGCACAAATTTTCAGCATGATCCCCGCTTTTGAAACTGCACAGTTCGGTGCATACTAGTTTATACCTACGTACAAATAAATAATTGAAATATACTCCAATGTTTCTATTTTCATCCAAATAAGAACACTTGCTTGCATTAGTGGAATATGAATAAAATTAGAGATCCTATCCTATCCTATCCTATATCTTATAAAACAAAGTCGCTTTTCGTGTCTGTCTGTTGTTTCTAACTCTTCTTCTTCTAAACCACCCAACGGATTTTGATGCGGTTTTCACCATTAGGTCGAGTATTTTTCATAGAAGGTTTATATATAGTTTATTATTTGTACATTCTTATGTAAATTAACATAAATACGATAAATGTGTATAAAGTCCTACCCGTTGAGACACTTTCGCGCATGCGCTGCTTTAATGGTAAGTACTACATGAAAATAATGTACTGAAGTATTGTTCCTCTTAATAAGATCTACAAAAAAGTCCGCGACGGCATATTCGTATCTTTTAAGAATAACGTGTAGTGATCATTTTTGTGTCTAAAAATAATAATTTCAATATATTTTTTATTGTGAGTCATATTTTTCCATAATGGTATTAATCCTTATTCTTTAAAATATTTTATTAAATTTCTACGTTAAACGAAGATAAAATTAGCTTTTTACACTATTTCGAAATTGCGAATAGTTTTAGAGTAAAACGCATTTAATTGTTAACACATCACGCCGTTCACACATCAGCTGTATCGAGTCAAGTTTCACTTATCCCTTACTCTCAGCATATAAATAAGTAAATTAGTTACGTTGGCCATTTAATGTAGACCAAAACTGTCTTTTACTGTTTTTCATTTTAATAAGTACTTTAGAAGATTAGTAGCACAGATTTATAATTACGGTACCTACTAAAAAATCCTTGCTGTGTAAAACAATTGGAAAATCCTTATTGAAACTACGAAAATGCGGGTTGCATTAGGGTTTAATTAATTTTCACATCATCTTAAGTGCTTTGCATGCATATACTTTATATGAATAATCCAGTCGTTAAAGCGGGCGAAGCCGCAAGAGGGTCGCTAGTATATAATAAAACAAAAACTAAGAAAGTATTTAAACGTCAAGGATATTTATTTAAAAACTCTACTTGCCACATATGTAAAATTCAAAACCAGAGAGCATTTCTTAAATGTTGTAGAATTCGTAGTCAAATAAGTGACCAGTGAACCAATATCCTGCCACAAAAGCTCCGTACAAGTGGTCTATAGAATATTAAAGCAGCGATAGTGTACAGCTATTTTAAGCTCGATTTTCTACATGACGTACAGTCAGGCTGGCAATTTGGTAAATCTGCTTGTAAGTGAGTAACGTGAACCAGGATACAATGAACTCTATAACTCTACTAAGTCTACCTAGCAGGATAGGCAGAGGGGCATGTGAACTTAGTGTTACGACTCTCCATTCCTCCAATTTCCTCTAGTGAGAACTGAACGACCTTTCAAAACGACCGGTGGGACGACCCCCTGCCAGATGGGCTGACGATATGAAGAGATTGGCGGGAAGCGGATGGGTCCGAAAAGCTGAAGATCGAGTGTGGTGGCGAGAATTGGGGAAGGCCTATGTCCAACAGTGGACAAAAGATGGCTGTTGATGATGATGATGATGATGAGAACTGAACTCATAACCTGTCTCATTTATAGTCGCGCCTATTCCCCCTGCGCCACAACTGGCCTAATATTAACATATAATCTATCCAGTTAATATCGTAATGACAATTAGTACATCGATTAATATTAAAATTTAATACAAAATAGATGATAACTAGGTGTAAATCGAACTGACCAGTCCAAACTTAGATTTAAACAGCAAAAAAATAATTAAATATACTTTACCAAATCTCTAAATACTATTTGCAAAATACCAAATAACCATCAGTCTAAAGTTTAATTTCATGCACAGCACACAGGAAGCTGGCAATTCGGTAAATCTTTCTGTAAGTGAGCGCTACGCGAGCAGGCTTATACTAAGCTTTACCAACTGTTTCCCGTCCTATTCATTCTGTTAAAGAGCAAAAACAAACAACTAAATACAGATCCTGTTGTTTTGTTTATATTTTTGTTTTTTCTATTACAGTAAAACAATTTTGATGATAATTGTTATTTAGGGCTGGCTGAAGTGGTGCAAGCGTGTAGCTGTAGCACGACGGTTGTGGGTTCGATCCCCACTCGAAGAAGAAAAATATTTATTTACGTTTATATTTCCATTTCTTTGCTCTGGTGTCGATTCAAAGCGTGGCGTTGATTTCTGCTACTCAACACGCAAAGCCTTCAGAAGTCTGCAGAAAATGGAGAACGGAGTGCTTAACACTTGGTTCCCTCTGCCTACCCTATTGCCTATTTTTGACATATTTGTTTTTATTGATTTATTTGCATTGTACAATATAATCTACAATTCATGAGAATAATTACCATTAAACTTGGAATGCCTCTTGTAGTGACTAACGAAGCGACCTTAATATCTCGTTAGCATCCCTAATAGCAGGGCAACCGTCGATCACAGAGTGTGTATAAATACATGTATATATAAGAGCACTTTCAAATTCTAAATACATTAAAATGGACGCCGTAGCGGTGCTGACTGTAAACGTAACGAATGTGGGTTCGATTCTCTCGGAGGATAATTATTTATTAATATTTTCCTTTCATCGCTTGTGAGACGAGTAAAAGAGCAGCGATGAATCTGTTATTCATCTCGCCTTTTTTTCTAAATTTGGCGGGAAGTAGGGAAATAAAGTGTCTCAATGGAAACAGAGTGTTTTAATATTAGGTTCCCAGGTTCCTCCGCCTCCTCTACGATGTGCGGGATACAGCGTGAAGCTTAAAATATATATTAATTATATGAAACATTTATTAATAACGTTGGTTGAATGTCAAGGGTCGCTTCGTATACAAAATAACATAATACTTTGATCATAGTATAATGTTCATATCTAAAGAGAATTACAATCATAAAATTACTCGTTCAAAGGAATAATATTTTCCTTTCCATATCTATATTCGCGTCGAGCATCGAGCGTACGTGTGCGAACTTTTCAATAAATCCGAAAAGGTCGTATTAATTCGGAATATTTCTTTATGGGCGACGGATCCTTGGTGGGCTCAAAGTGTGTACCAATTCGTGTTAAAAATTCAATTTTCTTCATTATTTATTCAATATTCCAAAAGGCACTTTGATGTAAAAATTATATTAAGTTATTAGAATTGCTTAGCTACCCGATCGAGTTAGAACTTGGAGAGTAATTCAATTATTGTAAAAATATTACTTTCTAAACATTTTACAGGTAGGCAGGTCTGTAGATTATGAATAACTAAATTTGTAGCCTATGTTTGGAAATCTCAGAAACTACATGTGCTAGGAATCTGAAATTTTGCATAGGAGTTACTTATAGGACGTAGGTGCTCGCTAAGACGGGAATTTGCAATATTCGACTTCTAAGGGGATGAAATACGGGTTAAAAGTTTGTATGGAAAAAAAATTAAATCGCCACCGATTTTTATAAGATTTGATATTTAGACTCTGAAAAATATTTCATTGAACACGTGTTTCATGGTTTATTAGGATTCACCCCTAAAGGTGCAAATAGGCGTGCGAAGCTGCGCGCGTCCGCTAGTACTCTATATTCCTATACTAGCAGCATTAAAACAGTAATGGATATTCGTTTTGGTTCACATTTTTATTCAAATAACATTCGAATCCCCTTAAACGAGTCTACGTTACATCCCTGTACTTACCATTTTTATTTATAGGTTCCATGCGTTTCGTATATAGAATGAGAATTTTTCTGTTCATCTTAATCTTGGATCTGCAATTACTTATCCGATTTTCAATATAGATAATTTAGTCATACATTTCTTAACATCTTTACAATAAGCAGAAAATGTATGATATTTTGCATGGGATTCCTTCTAAAGAATCATGTAAGGTTGTCCATTTTTTCACATTTTTTAGAAACATTGTATTGGTACTTTGTAGCAGAAGGTAATATCTTCTTTACCTTTAATATGAAAGAATTATTATTTATTAATATTTTTATTTTATCGTTCTGGCACCACGACTAAAACTTGGCGTTGAGTTCCACGCCATGCCACGAAAAATTGAGGAAAGTGAGGATCGGAGTGTCTTAACACTAGGTTCTCTCAGCCTATCCTGCTATATACAGCGTGAAGCTGTATTTGTATTTATTTATATTCCTTGAAATAAAATTTATCTACAGCCATCGTGCCTAATCTTATATTACGAATTGTATCATGATGTCATCTTTTTTGTATATAAGTCTGTTTACATAATTTTAAATAAATAAATCAGCTTCACGCTGTATCCCGCGGACAGCAGGGTATGCAGAGGGAAACTAATGTTAAGACACTCCGTTCCCCACTTTCCACCGAATTCTGGAGGTATTGCGTGATGAATAGCGGAACTCAACGCCTTACCTCACAATTTTAATACATTCTAAATGTAAGACATTCAAAACCATGCTTTTTATAAGCAAAATAATAAAGCAAAATTACTTTTAGTTGAATTTCAAACTACCCTTTTGGAGGTAACGAATTAATTGAACCGAGAGGTCATCAAGAACGGTACATAGCGACACTGATTAATTGCCAGAAACTGGCTAGAAATTTAGTAGTGGTCGGCCAGGGATATTACCTACTAAAACTAATATTCCAAATACTTCACGATACTATAAGAGGCAAAGGCTGGGTATATACAAAAGTTGCTATATTTTTATGTCAGGTGCAATTCTTAATAAGGAAATTTTAAAAAAAGCAATTAAATACAACGAAACTAATAATTAATGATAATGTTCCATACCCACTGGTATGAATGAAATGAATATTTAATAAGGCGGTAAAGCATTAGGTAACATTAGGTTCCATCTGCGTTTCCTGCTATTTGCGGGATACAGCGTGAAGTTAATAAAATAAAATATAAAATCCAATATTTTTATATATATTTTTTATTTATTATTTTATATTAATTACTAATAGAACCGCATTGTTAAAAATTCCGATGAATTGATAAATTACTATTAGGTAAATCCTATCAATGTTCCATGCATTATATAATAATATTTTATGAATATTTTATGAATACTATACATGGTAGTACACGAGCCCATAAAATATTAAACAACTTCACCCCAATCAGGCGGAAACTCATAAATCATGCTTTCTCATTTGTAAATGGTATGTTTTGTATTTCATACTTTACCGGAATGGAACTCATTTGTGTGAGCAGAATTATGATAATTAAACTCATTTCTGAATCGCATCCTACACGTCGTGTAGGCAGAGGGAGAGTAGAGTTAAGACACCCCTCTCAAGTATTCGCCGAAGTCTGGAGCTACGTCGGGGGTGGTGGAAATCAACGCTACACTTTGTCTCGTCATCGGAGAAATATTTCTTTTCCCCGAATGGGAATCGAACCCCTTTTGCACCACGACCGGCCTCAAAAAATCTTTTTATTTCTTTATTATCTTTCAGAATTATGTAATTGACTTGACACTGACCTTTATATAGATTTTTATACATATATATTTAGACGAATATGATTTGAATGCAATTTTTTTTAATGTTAAACATACAATATATGCGAATCCTATGGAATAGTGTAAATAAGCAATCACCTTTAAATAACAAAAGGGTTACTTTTGTGTAGTTATTATTTATAAAAACTGTAATATAGAATTAAATGAAAATCAAAATAAAATTATTAATATAAAATCATATATTACATAATAATTCTGAATATATTTATTTTAGTTGTGATTACTTCAATTAAAAAAAAACTATATACTTTAAGAATTCTAGGTAACTGTAAAGCCTTTTCACCTGCAAAATATCCTTATATCAGCAATAATATATATAATCAGACAACGAGACTTGAGGCCTGCCGTGATGAATGGCTCGTTCGCTTCGATTTACAACCGGCGGTTTAAAGGCCAAATAAGCCGTCATTGGTTAGGCTGTAAATTTTGTAAAGCAAGTACTAAATTGGGGTAAATCTCGGTACACGGTGAAATTTATGTTTTCCGTTGCTGAAAAACTGTTTTTTTTTTCAGTGGTATAACAATAAATTCTTTTTTATGATTAGGAAAAATAATTAAAAATTGTATAGAAAAAAATATTTAAAATAATTAATTAATGATTTCATGACGACGATAATTTTTTTTCCATTTTGCGCTCCGTACTCTCTAGTTACTCCGCTACGAACAAAACGTGAAACAAAAAAAAAGAAAATAAAAACGGTATACTAGCACTACACATACTATTTAAATTTACTTTTAGCTGTCACGCTGTCCCGCATAAATCAAGAAATACAAAGGGAACGCAGTGTCACGGAGGCATGTGAAATTAACTTTATAAAAAAAACACATGTGAGTTTTTTATATTATTTTGTTCTGTCTACAGTGAATGTGGATACTTTTAAAGTAGACAAAAGGGTAATTTATTCTCGTCTATTTTTTTCGCAAAGCTAAGTAATTTAGATTTTCTTTTCAGCTTCACGCTGTATCCTGCACACAGCAGGGTAGGCTGAGGGAACCTAATATTAAGCATAGCGTGTTGAGCGCCAGAACTCAACACCGCGCTTTGCCTCGAAGCCAGAGCGAAGAAATGGAAATATAAATTTAGATAAATATTTCATTTCCTCAAGTGGGGATCGAACCCACAACCAGTCACACCCTTAAACCCCAGGGCTACGACGGTTTTTTTTTACAATGGTATAATATGTTAGTGTGATTATCATACATTTTATATAAATAGATTATTGAAACTTGAAAAACTTTCATATATAATATACGGTTTATTTTAACAAAAGTAAGTTTTGTTATTTTTATATTTAACGAGGTAGGTGTAACGATTTCATTAGTACCTCACTCCTGATCCCGCAGAGACGACCCCCTAACTACGGGGAACATTATCTAAATAGCCAATTTGGGTCTTTTAATTAAATTTTCCTCTTTATTTTATGTCACCTCGATTAATCGCCTCTCATAATGTAGGACTTGTCGTATTTTGCAAAGATGAATATAGATTAACTAGCGGACGCGCGCAGCTTCGCTTGCGTATTTAAGGGTGAATTCTAATAACCCCAGAAACATGTGTTCAATGAAATATTTTTAAGAGTCTAAATTTAAAATTTTATAAAAATCGGTGGCGATTTAAAGATTTTTCCATATAAACTTTCAACCCCTTATTCGCACCCTTAGGGGGTGAATTCTAGAAAACCATGAAACATATGTTCAATTAAATATTTTTAAGAGTCCAAATTTCAAATTTTATAAAACTCTGTGACGATTTAAAAAAAACCTATACAAACTTTCAACCCCTTATTTGCACACTTAGGGGGAGAATTCTAGAAAACGATGAAACACGTGTTCAATTAAATACTTTTAAAGATCTAAATTTTAAACTTTATAAAAATCGGTGCCTATTTAATTTTTTTTCCATACAAACTTTGAACCCTTATTTCACCCCTTTAGGGTTAAAATTTTTCAAAACCCCTTCTTAGTGGATGTCCAGATTACAAAAGTAAACTTTTGTCAAAATTCAACGTTTCTACGCACAGCGGTTACGGCTGTGCGTGCGTCTTACCTCAGTCAGTGAGGACAAGTCCTTTTATATATATAGATTATAGTTACATTTATATTTCCATTTCTTCGCTAGATTCTTAGAAAGTGGGGAACGGAGTGTATTATCTCGAGGTTCCCTCTACCTGATATGTGCGGGATACAGCGTGAAGCTGATTTTTTTTTTATTTATAGAATCTTATGAATGATTGTAAGATTTATGATACTGTTGTGTCAGGTAGCTGTATAGGCTGTTATGGCAAAATAACATTACTTTTCTCGCATTTTTGTTCTTTAGCAATTATTTAAGGCAATATTAATATGTAATTAAAATAATAAAATCAATCATCTATATCTACAATATGGTAACTTAATTTTTATTTATTAGCTTCACGCTGCATCCCGCACACAGCAGGGAATCTCGTGTTAATCCGCTCTCCGTTCCCCACTTTCCGGAGAATTCTGAAAGCATTGCGTGTTGAGTGGCGGAACTTAACGCCGTGTTTTGCGTCGACACTAGGACGAAGAAATGAAAATATAAGGTTATCGAAACCATAACCAGTCGATTTTGTAGCAAGCTTTGTGCCTCTGGCCTCTTAACTTAGATAATTTATTTTTATATTATTATGTAGAATTGATATATAATAACATTAAGATAATATAATACTTCCCGAATGTCAGACATTGGAGACATTGTACAATATCTTAAAATGTAGAAATTACATTAATAATTAAAACACACTGTTATTTACAAACAAAAGGACAATAAAATAAGTTAGTTATCGAAAACTAAAACTCATTATTCTATATAAGGGACCAACAAAGGAAGGTTTGTTTAAACAAGAAAGGGAAAACTTCCCTAAACTATCAATGAACCTGTCAAACTGAGAAATTTACTAGGCCTACATAAATATTATATAATATAGGTACAATAAACGTTTATAGTATGTGTTTTATTACAATAAAATAAATTAATACAATAAATTTTTAATTCAATAATTAGGTCAATTGAATCTAATTATTGAATCCAAATGAGATGAATTCAAAATCTTTCCAAGAAGATAAATAATGATATGTCATCCCATACCCATGATATACAACTAGCAAATGTACTTCAAACAAATGTCTTAGCCAATGTCTCTTTTGCTGATGATGCTGTCTTACTGATAAAAGGGGAAACCTAGGAACAGGCCTTTTATAATGTACAGGAAAAAAATCTGTCACAAATTAGCATATAACTATACAAATCTTTTGAATGTAAATACTACTAAAATCAAATTTGATTCTTCTTCTAATTCTCCAATGTATGGAAATGTCTTTAAAATGATAATGTTATTAATTCATGAAAATAATTCAATTTTTTTTGTTATTACCCATTAAAGATGTTTTAAAAAATATGTTAATTAAATTATTTCCTCATAAATTACATCACAGGTATTCATAGACATATGTAAATATATATTCTAATACTATTTTCAAACGTTGTAAAATAGAATATATAATCATTTAACTTACAAGAGTAAAATGCAGTATACAGACATCTACGCCCTCTGCTCACCCTGCTTCTTGCAGGAAACAGCGTGAACCTGAAAAAAAAGAAGAGAAAAAGAAATTTTAATTTCGATACCTTTTTGGAAATACAATACAAACACAAATACTAACAAAACGCTGCCAACGTTACAAAACAAGAGAAACAATTTGCCTGTCCCAGCAATTTAACATCAAAGCGTGAAAACAGGAAATATTTAAGCGAAAAAAATCCCCTACAAATGGGCACTTTCGAGAGTAGTTATTACCCCCATTAGCGTGAGTGATCGCACTGTTCTACCTAACTAGTGAGATTGAAAACATAAATCTAGAGAACTATGGCCAGTAATATGAGGGAAAGTAATGAACCAGACCAGGCCTATCATATACGGCATCGTTAACGAAATATTAATGGTGCGAAGAAATTTCTTGGTATTTTTTTTATTAATTTCACGCTGTATCCCGTACACAACAGGGTAGATAGAGGGAACCTAGTGTAGACTCTCTGTTCCGAATTTTGGAGATATTGCGTGGCGGAACTCAACGCCACGCTTTGCCTCGATACCAGAGCGATATAAATTCAAATAAACATTTCATTTCCTCGAGTAGGAATCGAACCTACAATCAATCCTGTTTACAGTTACACAATTGTGCCCTGAGCCACATCATATGGCATCGTTAACGAAATATTGATGGTGTGATATGAGATCATGGTGTAAGAGAAATTTCTTCGTGAATTAGATGCTAAAATAATAGGTTACAGTACATATTTGATGTTTTCTTCTAGGTGTCCTATTTTATAGGTAGCTATTTCATAATAATGTACCTACAGAAGGATGATTGCCAAGTAAATTAAATAAATATTTATTACATTACTATACAATTGTAGCTTAGAAACATAATTGTAGTTTGGAAAAGAGATTTGAAAAGGATGGATTTATCTTGGTCTTTTATTATTCAGTTTTTGAAGAACTGAACGGTTAAAAGCTTACGCTGCCTCAGCGACGTGTGTAAGTACATTTCATTGTTATTTCCATTTCCGAAGCTAAAATTTCTTGAATGCAAATATTTCAAGCAATTTCAATTCT
>JAEBDU010012774.1:115775-148388 GCA_016802625.1 Heliconius numata
ATTAAAACTGTCAATCCCACATTTTTTTGCAATGAAGTAGCTAAACGATAAATTTAAAATAAATACATTAAAATACATATTTAACAAAATTTTATTTCGCTTCTTTCACATCATTTATTCATTCATTTTATGTGAGGTTAAAAATTCAAATAAACCAGGATGAGGCGGAAGAGGCTTTGAAACAAATTTGAAAAATATTGAATTTGACAGCCATGTGTGCTGTTCACGACGAGGTGATTGATTTGCCTCGCAATTTATTGAACACAGATAGAACTAAAGTATAATTTATTTCATATTTATATAAATTTAACGGCTTTTCGTGGCTTTTTTAACCTTTTCGTTTTAATGGATTAAAATCTGGTCTGGTCTTTATAGCTGGTTCAATTTTTGCACCCCAAACACCTACGGCTTTCAGAAATATAAAAACTTCAGCAAATTTAAGCTCTCAACCCACACACAATATTAAGCTAGTATTAAAGTTTTAACTTACGAAGAAATTCGATAAAATTTGACGTCGTTAGACTTTAGAAGTTAATAACTAATATTCAAAATATATTTAAGTTAAAACAAAGTTTAAAGTAAGATCAACAGTAAGTACTTTTAAGACAAATAAGAGTGAGGGTTTTTAGAATTTTTTTTATTTAATAGAGAACAGGCAGAGAAGCCTGCGACTGTAAGCACGACAGGATGTCGGTTCGATTCTCACTCAAGCAAAATATGTAATATTTTCATTTCCTCGTTCTAGTAACGAGGCTAAGCCCGGCGTTGAGTTCTGCCACACGCAATGCCTCCAAAATTAAGCAGAAAGTGGGAACCAGGTTTCTTAACACTAGGTTCCTTTCCCCTGCTATGTACGGAATACAAGGTGAACATAAAAAAAAACAAATTTTAAGTATTTTACCATTAAAAAAGTGAATGCATCGATAAGATTACATAGCAATTTATGACAAGTCCCTGGCGCGTAAATTACTTAAAACAGCCTGCCTTGCGTTATCACTAACGTCGCTAACGTGATTAATGGCTTTGGATGAAAAATATATGAACAGATTAGATACTTTTTGCAAATACTGTAATTTTAATGTCTTAAAAGTTATAAGACATTTGCATATCACCTTGATGCACGATGTCGTGTTCTTGTATGGCAGCTAATGTTGCCATATTTAATGTTAGTATATTAATTTGAAGTATATTTTTTTAATGATAAAAGCGTTAAGAATTTTAAGGGAATATATGAAGATTCAAAGTAAAAAGTATTTAATAAAATATATATATATATTTTCATATTATTTTAATATGATATACGACTCACGTTTTGCATACGCGCCCATAAATATATTATTTCGATATTTTAGGCTTTATTCTAAAATAATATATTTGTTTTATACATATAAACCTTTCTTTTGGATCCCTGTTTATTAGTGAAAACCACGTATACTAAAACATACGCGTACGTCGCCAAGCAACGACTTTGTCACATACTACGAGTATGTAAAGATTGGTAAGTAACATTAATAGTCCAACCTAAATACCAACCATTTAATAAATATCTATCTATACTTATAATAAAATCATAAGAGGGTCGGAGTCTGTACTTGGAAGATATTTAAAAAATATGTTATCGGGAACCTTTATTAACGTAATAGAACCCAAAACAACCATTTTTAAATTTTTTATCTGTTTGTCCATTTGTCTGTTTGTTATCGCTAATCTCAGAATCGACTTAACCGATTTAGATGAGGTTTTCACTATTGGATTCTGGCAAACTTCCGAAAACATATAGATCCTATTTATTACATCATATATATCGGTTCATAAATCGAATTCGACAAATTTACTAATTGCCGTAACAGTTATTTTATACAACTGTTTTACTGAACCTGAACTGAACCCCGCCCGGGGCCAATAGTTATATAATATATATTTTTTATTTTGAATTTCGTATTAATTATGAATAAATATAATATTCCTCGCTTATATATATAAAACGGGTTCTAAAGGTGTAAATGGACAGTTATCAAAGTCAATGCGTAGTTCAACAATTTGCAACAGATGTGCATGGACCGGGAACATTTTAATTATTATACGAAATTGCCTTGCAAAGCCAATAACGGACTCAATTTGCCACCTCGTTAGTGATAACTACGATAGTTTATTCAAAATATAGAGTAAAATATAGTAAAGATATGCGGAGAGTGGAGACTGGAATGATTGGTCACTACATTTATAATATCTAGGTAAAGCAAGTAAGCTTATTTGTTGTATCGATACTTCTTAATAGAGTTATTTATTTTAAAAGATAATATTTTTTTATACTTTTTAAATTAAATATATCCAGATGCGGCTACATAAGGTAAAACGAGTTAAAACAGTAAGTAAAATATTACTTATTAATTGTGTTAATATTATTATCCAAAACATTATAGAAATATTTTATGGGTTTATCTGTTATGTGTATGTTTATTTTATACTAGCGGACGCGCGCAGCTTCGCTTGCGTAATTAGGGGTGAATTTTAATAAACCACGAAACATGTGTTCAATGAAATATTTTTAAGAGTCTAAATTTTAAATTTTATAAAAATCGGTGGCGGATTAAAGATTTTTCCATACAAACTTTCAACCCCTCATTTGCACCCTTAGGGGGTGAATTCTAGAAAACCATGAAACACATGTTCAATTAAATATTTTTAAGAGTCTAAATTAAAAATTTTATAATAATCGGTGGCGTTTTAAAGATTTTTCCATACAAACTTTCAACCCCTTATTTGCACCCTTAGGGGAAGAATTCTAGAAAACCATGAAATATGTATTCAATCAAATACTTTTAAGAGTCTGAATTTCAAATTTTATAAAAATTGGTGCCGATTTAAAAAAAAATCTATACAAACTTTCAACCCCTTATTTTCACCCTTAGGGGGAGAATTCTAGAAAACGATGAAACACGTGTTCAATTAAATACTTTTAAAAATCTAAATTTCCAATTTTATAAAAATCGGTGCCGATTTAATTTTTTTTCCATACAAACTTTGAACCCCTATTTCACCCCTTTAAGGTAAAAATTTTTCAAAATTCCTTCTTAGTGGATGTCCAGATTATGAAAGTAAGCATCTGTCCAAATTTCACGTTTCTACGCACAGCGGTTACGGCTGTGCGTGCGTCTTACCTCAGTCAGTGAGGACAAGTCCTTTTATATATATAGACTAGCGGACGCGCGCAGCTTCGCTTGCGTATTTAAGGGTGAATTCTAATAACCCATGAAACATGTGTTCAATGAAATATTTTTAAGTCTAAATTTCAAATTTTATAAAAATCGGTGGCGATTTAAAGATTTTTCCATACAAACTTTCAACCCCTTATTTGCACCCTTAGGGGGTGAATTCTAGAATACCATGAAACATATGTTCAATTAAACATTTTTAAGAGTCTAAATATCAAATTTTATAAAAATCGGTGGCGATTTAAGAATTTTCCCATACAAACTTTCAACCCCTTATTTGCACCTTTAGGGGGTGAATTCTAGAAAACCATGAAACATGTGTTTAATTATATACATTTAAAAGTCTGAATTTCAAATTTTATAAAAATTGGTGACGATTTAAGAAAAACCTATACAAACTTTCAACCCCTTATTTGCACCCTTAGGGGGAGAATTCTAGAAAACGATGAAACACGTGTTCAATTAAATACTTTTAAAAATCTAAATTTCAAATTTTATAAAAATCGGTGCCGATTAAATTTTTTTTCCATACAAACTTTGAACCCCTATTTCACCCCTTTAAGGTTAAAATTTTTCAAAATCCCTTCTTAGTGGATGTCCAGATTACGAAAGTAAACTTTTGTCCAAATTTAACGTTTCTACGCACAGCGGTTACGGCTGTGCGTGCGTCTTACCTCAGTCAGTGAGGACAAGTCCTTTTATATATATAGACAAGAAAATAGTTTCCGCTGAAATTATTATGTACAAACTATCAAATATTTACTGACTATTTTATTAAACAACCTACTTACACATATTATATATTTACGTATTTTTATACGTCATACTGATAGCGACATGTTTGAAGGATAGACGTGATTATATTATTATAATGTGGTTTTGCTATAGTAGGTGGCATATGACCACGGCTATACTTTGCTGGCCTACCAGTGATTTTATCTCATACTTTCTTTCTTATTTTGCCCCTAGGATGCCAAAATTTCTTTGCTCTACTTTTCCATTTCCCTGACTATGTGACCTGTCCATCTCCACTTCAGACTCTGGACATTATTGTAACGTATTTCAGTCTAGTTTGTTTTTATACTGTTGTTGTAATGTACATAGTATAAATTTTATCTTGATTGAAATAAACAAATAATATATTTTATTTAAATTAAAAATCAAAATAAACTGAGTCTTCAAAGGAAGAATGTTACAAACAATTGATTATAATTACAAGTAAATATATTTATGTAATTATTATTTTACACTTTAAAATACAATTTTATTAATTTTCATTTTTTTTTCAAATACATATATTACTTAATTCTTTAATATTATATATTCACATTTAAGTTGTAACTTATAAGGCTAGAGCGAAAGTTTAATTTTATGATAATCAGATCATCACACTGTTGGATTCTCTTAGTTGCACTTTCACAGACTGACATCTTTAAAATAGTATTGATAACTATGTAATAATTTTACTTGATTACAGAGAAGCAAAAAAAGAATTATTGTCTAACATTCTATATGAACCTATAATATAATTTTGGTATTCTATATAATACCGCGGCAATACTTATATGTTGCAGAAGTATTATTTAGATATTGCAGAGGTATTATTGAATTGGGGAACGGAGTGTATTAACACTAGGTTCCCTCTGCCTACCCTGCTCTATGCGGGATACATGTACTCAGGTCATGCTCTACGCCCCCATGATTTCCTGAAAACAAAAACCGTATTTTTACAATTATTTAAAAAAAGATATGGCCGTTTATATCGCAAAAAACGTGTTTTTCGACGCTATACAGAGAATCAAAATTAATAGGGTACTTCCAGTTGACCTTGAATGATGAAATTTAGCAGCTAGCATCTACAAGTATTGCTAGTCCAAGAAAAAATCTGAAAATTATATATTTGTGGTTAAATCCTAAAAAATAAAAACCGTAAAAGGGAGGCAAAATTTAGTATTAAAGCAGCTAGTTCAAGTGAGGTATCAGATGATAGGGCTCTGGCTAAGCTGAGTTTGAATTTCAGAAAAATCTTAAGACCTCCAATTTTTTATGGAACCTTCGGTGAGCGAGCCCGACTCACGCTTGTCCGTTTTTTTTCTAATGAAGAGCAATGCTCACTTGCAGAAGCCACTCTTCTAGGCGTTCAGCATTATAAGTCTTTCTATGTCTATCTTTGGTTCCCAATATTTTTTTATGAAAAAAATCAAACACAAAATATGTTAATATTAAGTTAAAAGGTTTCTTAAGAAAGAAGTTACAATTTACATAAGTTAATAGCTGCCTTTCGACTTGCCTTTTAGTAATAGATTGAGTTAACAAGTACAGTACATATTATGATAGTTTACTCTGTCTATTTTTGTTACTAAAACATCGATAAAAGACAAAAAATAAATAGAGAAAAAAACTTAATAAAAGAACTTAACTTCGAGCTTTATCCTACACTAGCGGACGCGCGCAGCTTCGCTTGCGTAATTAGGGGTGAATTCTGATAAACCACGAAACATGTGTTCAATGAAATATTTTTAAGAGTCTAAATTTAAAATTTTATAAAAATCGGTGGCGATTTTAAGATTTTTCCATACAAACTTTCAACCCCTTATTTGCACCCTTAGAGGGTGAATTCTCGAAAACGATGAAATACGTGTTCAATTAAACACGTTTAAAAATCTAAATTTCAAATTTTATAAAAATTGGTGCCGATTTAATTTTTTTTTCATACAAACTTTGAACCCTTATTTCACCCCTTTAGGGTTAAAATTTTTCAAAATCCCTTCTTAGTGGATGTCCAGATTATGAAAGTAAATATCTGTCCAAATTTTACGTTTTTACGCACAGCAGTTACGGCTGTGCGTGCGTCTTACCTCAGTCAGTGAGGACCAGTCCTTTTATATATATAGATTATAAATATTTATAAAATAATACTAAAACTACACTTCCAATTATCACGAAACGTTGCACTTATATTCTGAGAAGTATTAGAAATGACATGAGATATTTTTTCTTAAAATTTGGTTAAAAAATTCAATTCAATTCAATTTCATTTTTTTTGACTGCACCAATCAACGCGCAATGTCTCCAGAATTCAGCGGAAAGTGAGGATCGGAGTGTTTTAACACTAGGTTCCCTATCTACCTACCTTGTTTAAGCAGGATAAAAAGAAACAATCATTCTCCTTAGAAGGGATCGAGCACACACCTATCGTCTTGTTTGTAAAGTATAAATTATAACATATTAGAATAAAGTTCACAAGTTCCTATAGAAGTTTAGCAGAGGCTATCCACTCGAGAACATTTTAATTATCGCTTGAAATTGGCTGCAAAGGTCGACGTCGAAACCAATCTACCAGCTTACCCTCGATATTACCAAGCTTATAGGCTAGATGAACAGCAATTAATTTCAGGACTTACTAGATTTTCTGATATAGAATGTATTCTAAAATTTCCATTTTTTTTCCTTAATGTGTTTTTCATGAATGATATCTAAGAGGCACGGGTTCGAATCCCGCTTCGACATTTCCTAAATAAGTATTTTTTTATAAGTTAATATTTATATGAGAAGATATGAGGTTAATTATAACTTAGTTAAATTTGATTTTGCAGGTTTTCTTATAATACTCATTTTAGTGTGTTTCTTCTAAATTCAATTTCTTCCAACTTAGGACTGCGATGGATAACAAATTAAAAGGACATTTTCCGAGATTTGTTCTCCCTCTTTAAAATAAATTTTAATATTTTTTTGTTAAAATAAACATTAGGTATAACATCACAAACTAACCGCCTGACGAAGAGATTAAAGCATACATAATTACCTAATTAATCAATTTAAATTGCAATCCATTTTATGTTTAAAATTTAATACCCCTTTGAAATAAGCGGACATACTATAAATGTCGCTTCTGGTTTTTGTTGAATTGAAAAGTTTAAATCCATTTAGAGAACAAACTCAGATAAATTTTAGATTTGTCTGTAAAATACATTTGTTATATACAGAGCTAAAAACTTATAAGAAAAATTGAACAAATACCTATAGATAGAGACTTTGGGGCTTTAGAAACTTTTTCAAAGAAGAAAATTCTTCTTGCGAAGCGTTCCTCTCTCTGGAGCCCTGATCACCGATGGTCTGGACACCTATAGATAGATAGAGACTTTGGGGCTTTAGAAACTTTTTCAAAGAAGAAAATTCTTCTTGCGAAGCGTTCCTCTCTCTGGAGCCCTGATCACCGATGGTCTGGACCACCAGTTTGCCAATTTATATTATAAAAACGTAAAATATATTTTTCTTTCATAATAAAAGATATGAACATATAATATAAGTTGTAAAGAAAAACGATGTATCATAACTCAGTTCTACTTGCGTACGTTAAAAAATAATAATAAAAAGAAATATAAATCAACTTCACGCTGTATCCCACACACAGCAGGGTAGGCAGAGGGAACCTATTTTTATTAACAAAAATACATGTTATTAGAAGATATCTTAGAAAGTTCATATAAAGAACATTTACAATAGCAACCAAATTATTATAAGTCTCGATATAAAAATATGTAGCAAAAGTATTGGTTACCCAAAAGATATATTATATTTAGGTCAACCTTATAAACCTATTTCAATTTTGCCAGTCGGCTCGGGACTAAATCAAATTAGTTATAAAATTTGGGCGCTACATTTTGGTCTCACTACAATATTAACTTTTCGTATTTATTGAATGTACGTGCCTACCACTCAGCAGCTATAAATATCATAATAAAATCTTCTTATTCCAAGATCACATACGACTTGAAAAAATCCAGAATTTCGGAACTGCTTCTTGTAGTAATCATTAAATATATACGGCGTTGAGTTCTGCCACTCAAAGAATCAAGAATTCGGTACAAAGTGGGGAACGGAGTGTCTTAACACTACGTTTCTTCTGCCTACCCTGCTCTGTGTGAGATACAGCGTGAAGCTGATTTAATTTAAATAAAAATATATACAAAATAATAGTATGTACATAAGTCATCTAACAAGTGAAAATATATACGCATTAAAGGTCTCCTAAATAAAAATTATTAAAAAAAGATATTTAATGTTAATAAAATTATTCCTTACATAGAAATTAACACCTAAACATAGAATAAATATTAATTTTCTTTAATCTAATGTTTATCTGGGTGGTAATCAAACTCTTGATGGTTAGCCAGTTCGTTCCACTAACCACCAAATGACTTCACAATTGATTAAATTAAAACTAACTTAAGAAAAGCTTAGGTTATTGCTTAAATTTTCTTAATAGGATAATCTAAAGAAAGGTTACGTTACGCGTTACGTAACGAAGCGGTTTACCCTCTCATAAGAAATTATCCCATAGATCAGGGGTAAAAGGGGGTGACCGTAACGCGTCGGTTGTGGGTGCGATCCCAGCGGAGGGAATGAATTATTATTTATTAATATTTTCATTTCTTCGCTCTGGCAACAAGACAAACGCCCAGCGTTGAGTACCGCCTCTCAACACGCAGTGCCTCGAAAACTTCTTGCCCGCTGTATGCGTAATAACTATAAATATATACATTACAAATCCTGGGGTTCAGTGGGGAACGGAGTGGACACCAGGTTCCTTCTGCCTACCCTGCCGTGTGCGGGATACAGCGTGAAGCTGATTTCGAAATATCCTAATAGTACAAAAATATAATTGCAGAGTTGCAAATGGCAGATTCATATCAAAAGCCATTCTTTGTTGATTTCACGAACTCAGGAAAATGCTACTGAATCTTGATAGAATCCTTTGACAAACAATAGCATTTTGCTCGACTTTGCCAATCACAACTGAATATGATAAGATTTAAAGGCGTCTGTAATCCACGTCGACCCGACCGCCTTTGTTCACTTGTACTAAATATTGTATTTTAAGATGAAGAAAATTTTATGAATAAGATTTTTGTACTGATATGGGATCGTGTCTAAAAAAATATTTAATATTGTTAAAATATTTTTATGTTGGAAAGGGAAAATCTCATTTTAACATTTTAGGCTTTATCCTACTTCCACACTTAGGGAAAGAAAAATACTTATTTATTAGAATGCATAAAAAATTGTACGTAACGAGATTCGAGCCCGCTACCTCTACCTCTTTGGAAATCATCCAAAAAAAAGTATTCCACAAACCAAACTCGACTTCCAACAACCTAAAACTATTTACTCCATTCAATTTACTTACTGAATAAAATATATAGATTCCAGATGAAGATACCCCAAGACGAGGTCAGGGGAAGTTTGATGGCGACACTGATAAATGATTGGCCAGCGACGTGACGGAGCGTGCGGATTCCGGGAGCCCACAGACCTAATATAATAGTCCAATTTATTTTAGATGCAATAACGTTAGTTTCAGTATTTATTGGTACGCATATTGTGAAGGTTATTGCAACCAGCCAGCCGTTATGGGCAGACAGTAGCTTGGAAATGAAATGTGTTTTGTTTCACAACCAATATTTAAATTTTTGTGAGGTTATATAAACTGCTAAATGTTTTTGTTGAACAATTAGCTTTTTGTCTGTACTAAAATATGTAGAATAGAATTCATTAAGATTTGATAATATCTATGAATTATCTAATATCTATAACTTATCAGCTTCACTGTAAAGGTGGTGGTTTTGGGTTCAATCCCTCCGAGGGGGAAGACAATTGATTGACAATATTATCAGTTCTTCGTCCTGGTAGGAGCAAAAGCGCTGCGTTGAATCCGCCATTCAACACGAAATCACCAGAATTCGGCGGAAATTGGTAAGACAACAATTGTGACAAGCCAATTAAGCCACAAACATTTGTGAACTACAAGAACAATATGAATCCTTTCCTGTTAATTAACAATGTGTTCCAATTATCAACGCAACTTAAAGCGGAGGAGAATCAACGATTTGCTCCTGACAGACCCCCTACTGCCTCCGGCTCATTTTGACAAGTAGCGAATAATACAAAGACATAGTTGACATATAAAATTATTCGTAAATAAAAAAAATAATACAAAAATCAGCTTCACGCTGTATCTCCTCAGCAGAGTAGGCAAAATGAACGTAGTGTTAAGACCCTCCGTTCCCCACTTTCTGCCGAATTCTAGAGGCATTGCGTGTTTAGTAACAACGAACAAATGGAAATATACATTTAAATAAATATTTCATCTCCTCGAGTGGGGATCGAACCCACAACCAGTCGGTGTTACAGTCACACTTTTGCCCCTGCGCCAAGACTGGCCTTTAAAAAATCGTATTACACGAAAAATATATCAAATATTTTTTTTATATAGCAATGTATGAGATGGTATTATTTTCGTTTTAATTTTAACTACATATGTATATGTAAAGATATACCGTTGGTTGGAATACACAATAGGTAATTACAAAAAGGCAAAACATACTACCTTAAATATTTACATAATTTCAAATTAAACTATAAAATTTAAATCGACCGAAATCAAACCTACACTCACATTAGTATGTATGTAACACCATTCTCTATAATATATTTTCCAAAACTAAATTCGATTATTACGATCGTTCTAGTCTAATTATATCTTTGTCATTAGTTTATATAACCATCTATGACGTCATTAAGTTAGTCCTTGCATTGACAGCAGTATTGCTATTTTAGGAGCCTATATAATTGCCTATAAACTGAACAAAATTGGTGTTTACGTAATTTTTTTAATATTATAGCTTAATTTAGTCATAGATGCAATTATATACAACGTTTTAAATACAAATATATATATATAAATTAAATATGGTTGGTTGGTATTTTATAAATAATAGTCAGGTTTTTGTTTATGTGGCCTTTGATTTCATACCTAATTATCTTATCTAATTAGATAAAAGTAATTTTTGATAGGGAAAGATTTCGTATGAATAACAATAACGTGCCAAAAACACATGATGATATCAGTTTTTAATATTTTTAAAGTGTTACTTAGGAAAGAAAAATATTTATTAAGAAAACGTATTAAAATACCTACCTTTAAAACTATTTATTAAGAAAACTTATTAAAACCTACCTACCTTACTTCCTCAAAACTTATTAATTTGAATTGTACTTTAGATCTAATCATTTTTACGTGTGCTTAAAGTAGCTATATATATTAAGTAATATTTTTCTAATTTTCAATAAAATTATGCGAGATATCATTCAGTTCGAATAATAATTTAATATTCTGGTGTGATTTTCTTCGATATATATTTTTGTGGCTTCTAGCGCGTAGACTTACTATTACACAAACTTTCAATTTTCTTCCATTACACAGACGAAGCTTTCGTTTCATAAGCTTCTCAAGCTTATCGGCTAAGGTATATCATATTCCCTAGTAGTGCATTTTCGTTTTACGAAATAAAATTATACTGTATGAATTTATAATGACACCTAAATATATTATAATACTAGTGAACCCGAACGCGGCTACGCCCGCTTGAACTATTTGAATATTTATTAAATATATTTATGAAATTATTTTCAATTTTCAATAAAGAGATGCGTTAAGCAAGCTCATTTTGGATGACGTTTTCTAACAACAAACTTTGCAAATCGTTGCTTAGCAACGGTCGCTTAGCGACGGTTGTTATTAACATGGCGGAATAAATTGCATGTCAAATTAATAAGTATTTTAATATATTGGTATATATCGAAAATGTTACAAATATGAGAAAAAAGTATCCTACGTTCATCCCGAGACCCTCAAGTATCTCTATATGAGTATTTTATCACAATTAAATTAGCGGTTTGGCCCTGATTGCGTAAAAGACAGACAGACAGACAGAGTTACTTTCGAATTTATAATATAGGTATGGATATTTGAGGCTGCCGTGGCGCAGCGGCACAAGGGTGTCCCTATAACGCAACGGTTGTAGGTTCGATCCCCACTCGAGGAGATATTTATTTACGTTTATATTTCCATTTCTTCACTCTGGTCTCGAGGCAAGAGAGCCAAGAGCGCGAAGAGCGGAATTTCTTAACACTTCTCTCTCCCTCTGCCTACGTGTTACATGCAGGATACAGTGTGAAGCTAAAAAAATAACACTTAACGAAACTTATTATGCATTATCAAATATATTGGACTTTAATGTCGATATATTCAAATACTTAGTTTCTTTAATCACGAAATAAAAGCGAAAAATAAAAAAAAAATATCCAAATTGCGAGAATGCAGATTAACACTCGGAACGTCCATTTCCGAAAAACGTTATATTAAGTCAGAAAACAGCCGTAATTGTTGGCTTTGCGGGCTTTACTACCGATGTTTGTGTTTCACAAAATGTCTATTGTCCCTTTTACTTCCCCATTTAGTTCCCCATTTAATTCCACCGCACCTCTGGCACCAATCTTCGTGTAATTGCTTCCGACTGAACTGTACCGATAAACTGCGTCCCGTACGTCGTACTTACCTCGCGTGGAAAATATTATGTTTATTTAAAGAAGATGAATAGCCTCGCGTAGGGTTTTTTATTCCTATGTCCTCATTTTCTGTTGTACTGTGTGTTTGTGGTTTATAATGATTGTGGGTTCGAATTCAAACTTCAAATTTCTAATTCAAGTGAAATTCTGTGAAATTAAATAACGATTGGAGCCAGTCATGGCGCAGGGACACAAGCGTATGCGCATCGAGGAAATAAAAGTATTAAATATACTCATTTCTTTGTTGAATTCTCAAGGCATTGTTGCGGAACTTAACACCGACACAATGAAAATATTAAATATTCCATTCCATCAAGTGGATTTCCGAAACCGTCGGGCTTGTGAAATTTTTGTGAAATATATTTAAATTTATAATTATGTACCGCTTAAATATCCCTTTAAATTAAAATACTTATTTCAGTACAAGTGTTACTATGTTATATTTAATATGTTTTACGGATTGCACTCAAGTTAAGCAGTTAAGACTTTGTTAAGTAAATTTACAAGTACCTACATTAATTAATTAATCTGACAGCAGAATCTCTTGATAAGTTTTAACTACCTTGTTGCAATATCAATTTAGATAAAACTTTTTATTGTGGCACAAGGCTGTGATTGTAACGCGACGGTTGTGGGTTCGATCCCCACTTGAGGAAATGAAATATTTATCTAAATTTATATTTCCTTTTCTTCGCTCTGCTTTCACGGCAAAACGCGGCGTTGAGTTCCGCCACTCAACACGCAATGCCTCTAAAAATTCGGCGGAACGAATGTCGAACGGAGTGTCTAGGAACACTCTCTGCCTACCCTGCTGTGTGCGGGATACAGCGTGAAGCTAATTTTTTATTTTAATTAACACGTAAAATGTATAAATCATTTATGTATTTAAGAAATTTTGACGTGAAAAAGACATACTTCCATTATAATTTGAAAAGAAAACATTTAAAACGTAGGCTCAAAAAAAAAGAACACCAAAATTAAGAGGGTAAACTCGAAAATACTTGGAACGGAAAATGCTAATTTTTCGCCCTCTGAATATTCCTGATAAAAGTGTCAAAGTTCCTCCATTATCTGTGCCTCAGTTGCCTGGTGTTAACGTTGAAGTTGAAAGGATGATACTTAGTATAAGCCCCAGAAACCGCTCGTTAACAACTAACATTAGGCCTACTAAGTCAAATATACAAGCATATTTTATAAACATCTTAATATCTTATCTATTTTTTTATATACATATATCTTTATATTACTTTTTAAAATTCTAACAAGTTATTTATCAAAATAAAACTATATACTTCACTCTTATATATTTAATACTAGCGGCCCGCCCTCGGCTTCGCCTGCGTAAACTACGTTATTATTAATTTCTGTCTCCATGAGTACCTACGTCCTATAAGTGACGTCCGTGCAAAATTTGAGACTCCTAGCATTTGTAGTAACGAAGTTTCATACAAACTTTCGACCCCAAAAACAACCCCTTAGAAGTCGAATATTGCAAATTCCCGTCTTAGCGAGCACCTACGTCCTGTAAATAACTCCTATGCAAAATTTGAGATTCCTACCACTTGTAGTTTCTGAGATTTCGTGATGAGTGAGTGACCTTTCGATTTTATATACAGGGTGGAAGAGGCAGCGCTTCTTTAACTGAAACTGCATATAGGGTAAAATATTTCAAACCCAGAATTAAAAAAAATAATTAAGGCACCTCAACGGTTTGGACGTAGGATTTTTTTTTCATTTCACGATTTTTATCCATACCTGTATTTCGTGTCACGCACACATACGTATGCGACGTTGCCGCTTTGACAGGTAAGTGTGTGCGTGCCTGTGTTATACTTTATAAATGGCGTTTTATTTTTATTTTTATTTTTTTTTTCTCTCAGTTTTATCTGCAATCAGTTACATTCAGTACTTTTAGCAGATGCGATGAAGGTGATTAATCGCTTTTCGAGTGTGTCCTCCAGTGAGGACATCTCCTCTTTCTTTAGCAACTTAAGATGTCTTTCCTTTTAAGTCGTTTTTGATAAGAAGGTGTTATTAGCTTTGCAGCAAGTTCATTGGGATGGGCTTCCAGCCTCCCCTTATATTTATCTGTAGCCGACAGGATTTCTTCCTTTATGGTGTTCATTTTTAGTTCATTATGTATTTCGGCATTGCTAACAAGCCATGGTACTTTGCATATAGATCTGAGTATTATATTTTGCATTCTTTGCAGTATTAAGACATTAGAATTGCTACAACTGCCCCACAGTTGTATGCCGTGAGTCCATACAGGCTTAAGGATTGTTTTATAAATAAGCAATTTATTATCAATAGATAATATACTGTTCCGTCCAATCAACCATTTGAGATTCTTGTATCGGATGTTGAGTTCATCTCTTTTACTCTTTACATGGTTTTTCCACGTCAAGTGCCTATCCAAGTGCATTCCCAGGTATTTTACTCTATCTGTGTGTGGGAGAATGGTTTGATTTAGTTGGACGGGAGGACAGTCGCCTTTTCTAAGGGCGAAGGTGACGTGTACAGATTTTGTAACATTAGCTTTTATTCGCCATTTGTTCAGCCATAAGGATACGCTGTCCAGTCCCCGTTGTAGCATCTCAGAAGCCTCCACAGGATCTGCGCTGCTAGCCAAGATTGCCGTGTCATCGGCATATGTGGCAGTAGTTACGCCATCTGTTAATGGTAAGTCTGCTGTGTAGAGGGTGTACAACACCGGACCCAGCACTGATCCCTGAGGAACTCCGGCTTTAATTTCTAAGAGCTCAGATGTATTATCAGTAACTCGCACTTGAAACAGTCGATCTGAGAGATAAGATTTCATCAATTCCACGTAGCTGTGGGGAAGGTAAGTTTTTATTTTATAGAGCAGGCCTCTGTGCCACACCCTGTCAAATGCCTGATGCACATCTAGAAATGCTGAGGAACAGTACTCTTTTTCTTCTAGGCTTTGTCTTATCCTGTCGCACACTCTGTGAACCTGTTCTACGGTAGAGTGCCCAGACCTGAACCCAAACTGATGTGCCGGTATGATGTTATTGTCATCTAATAATGGTTTAATTCTGTGGAGAAGCAGTTTTTCAAAGACCTTTGACAATACTGGAAGCAGGCTTATGGGCCGATACGAGGAGACTTCATGAAGTGGTTTTCCCGCTTTATGTATCATGAGAATCTGTGATATTTTCCACTGCTGTGGAAAATGCTGAACTGTCAAAATGCGGTTGAACAGTGTAGTTAGAAACACCACTGCTATTCTTGGTAGCTGCCTTAATACCTCCTTAGTAATGAGGTCAAAGCCGGGTGCCTTTTTGTCTTTTAGGTTTTTGATCATTCGCCAAGTCTCATGAACTGTCACAAGGCGCGGGGGCTTTGACATCTGATAATCCTGACGCAGAACTGAGTCCACAATCTCTTCAGTTCCACTGTCATTGCTAGGATTAGGGCTAAAGACTTCCGACAGGTGAACAGCGAAGAGATCTGCTTTTTCTTGAGGGGTCCTTGCCCAACTATGATTATACCTCAGTGGGGGGATTGTCGGTTGCGGCCTGTCGTAGTTTTTAGTAAACTTCCACAACGAGTAGTTTGTTTGTGGAGTAGGTGTAAGGGACTCTAATTTCATAGCGAGCGTATTATTATGCCACTCAGCTAAGTTTTCTTTTAATTTATTACACGCTCTCTGGAAGTTTCTTTTGTCTAAATCTAGTCTAGATGAGTGCCAGACCCTTCGCAGCCTTCTCCTTTCCAGTACTGCTATTTTGATCTCTGCGGGATAGTCGGTAGCTTTCAATTTTGAATTTGACCAAGGAGTGTTCAACCAACAGGATTCCTGGATTAGTCTCGTAATGTATTCTGTCGCTTCATCTATGTCCTCAGCTGTCTTCAAAGCCACTTTCATTTGTATATTGTCTGTTATATATTGCCCAAAGGAGTCCCAGTCAGTACATTTATTATAGAGAGTAATGGGATCCGTTGTCTCTATCAAACCTGAGCTTACCGTGAGTAAAACTGGTGTATGGTCTGAGGGACTGTCATAGCAAGATTCGGCCTTAAGATACTCCTTAGTGAGTCCCCTAGCGACAAAGAAGTCCAGCAGGTCAGGAAGTCTGTCGGAATGGCTTGGCCAATATGTTGGTTCTGCAGTTGTTATGGCAAAGCTATGATGTTTATCCATTGTAGATTTCAATTGTCTACCCCTGGTAGTCGTCACTCTAGATCCCCAATACATGTTCTTCGAATTCCAGTCTCCACCTGCGATGTAACGGTTTCCAAGAGTACTGAAGAAGTCAGTGAACATTGTCTCACTTATTGTATATCTTGGTGGGCAATACACTGCAGTTATGTTAAGGTAACCACTTTTATCTTCTACTGCTATAGTTGTGGCTTGGATATGTTCCGTTTTATAATCGGGCATTTGATGGTATTTTATAGATTTTTTTATTATGAGTGCAGTTCCAGCGTGTCTTCTACCATCTGGATGAGGCGTTAAATGACATTTGTAGTCTTTGAAGCTTAGGTATGTGTTAGTGGTACAATGGGCTTCCGAGATAAGGAATATATCTAAGTTATGTGCCTTCATTAACAATTCCACTTCGTGTTTGTTAGGTGTTAGACCATTTATGTTAATAGTGGCTAAACGTAAAGAAATCATTTTGACAGCTGATCAACTAGTTTAACTATGAGACTCATAAGAGTGCCCATTTGTTGAATGATGAGATCAAACTTTTCAGTTTGTTTTAGGAGTATATACTCTAGAGATACGTTTGTTGCAGTTGTATCAGCAGTGGTTGTGTTCTGGTTTACATCCTGTTTTACCCCATGACTTGCACTTTTGTGTGAGGTCTGACTTAAAGTTTCGGCATAGGTTCCTTTCTGGTGTGTGGTTTTAATTTTTCTCACGTGATTCTCAGATTTACCCATTTGTGCATAGTTATTTGTTGTTTGGGGTTGTTCGATAGTTTGATCTCTTCTATTTAGGTGTACATTTCTTTTAGTTTTACGAGCCAGTATTTCTTTGTAAACCTCGCATCCTTTATAGTTGGCTGGATGGGGTCCCTTGCACAACGCACACAGAGCAGGAGAGTTGCGATCACGCTTTTTGCATTCAGATGTTCTATGGGATTCTCCACATTTAACGCAGCGGTATGGCCTCATACAATAGTTCTTGGAATGGCCATACTGTTGGCATCTGTGACATTGAACTATTGATGCTCTTTTTCTGGGATCCTCTATCACTATTGCTTGATGGTATATGTACTTGAGAAGTTTAACTGCTTTGTTGTTGGGCCCTGGTGCCATGTTCACAAAAAATGTTGAAGTTGCCTTCTTTTCAGGTCCATATTTAGCATTGATAATTTCTCCAGTAACTATATTACCAGTGGCTTCTATTTCTTCCTTTATTATATTGAGTGGAGTAGATGGGTGCAGATTTCTGATCACTATTCTAAAATTTCTTGTATCTTTTCTATTAAATGTATGGCCTATAAGACCATTTTCTCTAACAATCATAATCAGTTTTTTGTAAACCTCAATTTCCACACTACTGATTCTGAGTTGGTTTCTGTTAACTATTTTGTAGGTAAACTGATTTCTTTCTGCCACTGTTTCTAGAAGTTCGGTCAGTTTATTAACGTCCTCAACACCATAGAGCACTATTGGAGGAGGTTTGTTCGGCTTTCTTACCTTTGTATCAGTATTCTCCTCATCAAGATCAATAGCTAGTCCAGTAAACTGGTTAGATGTTTGGATATGGTCTGGAGATGGTGATTCTGACAATTTTTTTCTCTTGGGATTCCTGTTATTTGGTATTCTCTGCCAAGATGGAGGGTTGGCTTTGCTCGGTCTTGTGCTTGACTGGGGGTCATCGGTTTCTTGTGATTTAGATTCACTATCCTCTGCAGGACTTCCCAAAGATGCAGATCTGTTTCTTGGTAGAAACATGCTCGGGTGGAAGGATTGTTGTACAAGTTTTTTGTTGCCGCTGCCAGTAGTATTCACTGACACAGGGGCCTGGTCGCCCACTCCTGTGTAGTCTTCGGTAGTAAACTTCACACCCGCAGGCCCGGGTACCTGCGAGCGCCGGGGGTTAGCCGGATCGCATACATAATTGCTTCCATTATTTTCTGACATTTCATTTGTAAAGGGGGTTTGGAATTTAATTGAAGTACTTTCCAAAGGTACAGCATTCACACTTTCGGAGACCATTTAGCTCCTCCAGGCTTGTGACAGCCCATGAACAGGTTATTTCTTCGCCGCCTGTGACTCGGCGTTGTTGTTCTTTTGGCACCACCCAGGGGGCACGTGCAGGGTGGTAGATTTTAACGGTATAAGATTTATTTTAAAACGATAATTTTATTATTTATTTTGTTTGAAAAAAAAAACTTTTTCATTTTTGAGAATTATTTTTTTTCCGAATTATATTAGGCTTTTATAGAGTAGTTAAAACTGTGGTTTCATTTAAAGTGGCGCTGACAATTCCACCCTGTATATAGATTTAAATTTTCCTCGGTCTGGCAATGAGGAAAAGCGCAGCGATGAGTACTATCACTCAACACACAATGGCTCCACACTCCTTAATGGGAACAGAGTGTCTCAACACTAGGTTCCCAAGTTCGCTCTACCTACCCTGCTATCTCCAGAATATAGCGTGAATATAAAAAAAAATGTAAAAAGGGCAAATTAAACTTTAATTTAAAAATAACATTTTCGTTTAACATTCAGAAAAGTCAATCCCCGCTTATTTGAATACAGAGATGGAAGTCTTTAAGCTTCTCTGGTCGGACAGAATTTTAATTATTTTAAAAAGTTTTCATTAACCATTTAATTGAACAATCTTGTTGCTAGCTATTATAAAAATATTTTATTACAATTAACAATTCTTCTTACACTTGTTTTTCTACTAGAGAATTGCTAACATAATATACCATAACAGCGAAGAAATATATAACTGGGATTAATCCGGTTTAATAGCTTCATTTAAAATGTGTAATAATCGTGAAAACCTAACATCTTACTAGCAATGAGAATAATATGAAAATAGCTAAGAAACTTTTAATAAAAACGTAATATGTCTTAGCTAGGATTACACTCGAATGCTTCCTTACACCCGACGAGACTAGCCGCGTCGCGTCGTGGCAAAATTGTACGGCTATTCTATAACTGATACGTGGAATATATACTTAATATCATACTTCGAATTATTTCCTTTTCAATGAATAAAAAAACTGATTTTTATTCTTCATATTAAAAGGGAAGGTACCAGGGTTAAGGATGCCTTACTTGCACTGATGAGACAACTGCACGTTGGGCCCTACAAAATCGTTAAAGTGTTGGCACCGACGCTGTTATACAGCAGTGAAAAGTATTACAGAAGAAGAATGAAAGAGAGATTAATGCTATGGAAATGCGATCTCTTCGTAGGATATATGGAGTCAGCTTAGCTGATCAAATCGAAAGAGAAACGCAGAATGACAGGTACTAGCGAGGATGTCACCGAGGACCTTCTGAAAGACCTTTTGTATTAGTAATAATAATCCAAAAGATTATACGAATATTTATTATTTTTATGAATTTTAAAGATGTTAACACTGTTTAAATGGTACCACTAACAATATCATGAAAAAACATACGAGTGTATTCAAAACGCTTGGGAAAAATTTTTTACTTTACCCACTGTAAATAAAATTAATGATGTTTCATATCCTAAGAAAAATGTTCATGTTCAAATACCGTAATACTCTCTGACGGTGTACTCGTTGAAATGATATAAATGTTGTTACAAAAATCCTTCTTATCTTATACATAATACATAATTTTTCTATATAAATTTCTCTTGTAAAGTATTTTTTGGGTTTCTTGTAATACCTATGTACTGTATGTGCATAATGTATGCAATGCAAAATTGTATGCACATACATATCTTACCACTAGGTTATCGTAGTGTCAAGAAATCCCACATTTCCCTTTATGATCATTCTCGAGATATTGCATATTAGATGGAGAAAACCACCGCTAATCTCTATTTAACTAAGAAAACCATAAATGATATTTCTTAATTAAAAATCGGAGTCAAAGGGTGAAAATCATAATTATGAATTCAAAGTTTAATTAAGTTTATTTAAAAAAAAAGTTAAAGCGAAATGAGACAATTCGTGGCACAAGCGTGTGACCTTAAACGCAACAGGCTGTGGGTTCGATTCCCACTCGAGAACATAAAAAGTATCTGCCTACCCTGCTGTTTCCAGGATACAGCGTGAAGCTACAAAAAAATAATTAATGTCAAAATTGCTAACTGGAATCCAAACTATAAGGAATATTCATTATTACCCTTAAGGGAAACCAGGGTAAGGCTTAAGTTTATAAATAAGTATTTACAGGCTAGAGTTAGAACGTTATCGTTATTTGGTGTCCCTAGGAAGTTATAATCCGCCCCCGTCTCACATAAAACGTAACCCGGATTGTTCAAAGCCACAAGCAGCTTCGGTTGCTCCGGGGATCCGTTTGTATTTTCCGTTCGTTGCTCCGGGGATCCGTTGGTGTTTTCCGTTCGTAAGTTATTATAAAATGGAAAATATTGTTATGCATCTAATCTTTATAAATTTTAATTTAAAATAATTGTTTTATACCAATTTAAAGTAATTTAAATTTATTGTCTTATACCTGAGTCCGTCGTTGCAAAGGGGCAGAAGGATGTGAGGAATTATTTATTTCCTTTGGTTGTACGGAGCCCTATGGAACATAGTAACACTCTGGTATGCATGAAGCTATTTTTTTAATTAATTATTTAAGTTAACTACCTAATAAACTAATATTGTCTAACAACATGGTCAGTTTAATACCAGTTCTTAATACATCCTATATCTTATAAAACAAAGTCGCTTTTTGTGTCTGTCTGAACTTTCTAACTCTTCTTCTTCTAAACCACCCAACGGATTTGGATACGGTTTTCACCATTAGGTCGAGTATTTCTCAGGGAAGGTTTATATATAGTTTATTATTTGTACATTCTTATGTAAATTAACATAAATACGATAAATGTGTCTAAAGTCCTACCCGTTGAGACACTTTGGCGCATGCGCTGCTTTAATGGTAAATACTACATGAAAAAAATGTACTGGAGTATTGTTCCTCTTAATGAGATCTACAAAAAAGTCCGCGAGAGCATATTTTTATTTTTTAAGAATAACGTGTAGTGATCATATTTCTGTCTAAAAATAGTAATTTCAATATATTTTTTATTGTGAGGGATATTTTTCCATAATGGTATTAATCCTTATCCTTTAAAATACTTTATTAAATTTCTACGTTAAACGAAGATAAAATTTGCTTTTTAAACTATTTCGAAATTGCGAATAGTTTTAGAGAAAAACGCATTTAATTATTGACACATCACGCCGTTCACACATCAACTGCATCGAGTCAAGTTTCACTTATCCCTTACTCTCAGCATATAAATAAGTATATTAGTTACGTTGGCCATTTAATGTAGATCAAAACTGTCTTTTCTGTTTTTCATTTTAATAAGTACTTTAGAAGTTGTTACAATATCAAAAAATCCTTGCTGCGAAACGCGCCTCGCGACGTTATGCTTATACAAGTGAGTCCGCCGCGGCCGCCTGCCTTACACGCATCGGTGGTTCAGTGGTAGAATGCTCGCCTGCCACGCGGGCAGCCCGGGTTCAATTCCCGGCCGATGCATTCTATTTAATTTTCGTCACAGGCAGCCACGTAGTGCTTGCTTTTCATCAGGGACAGAATACCCTCTTCAGCATTAACCACAAGCTCGAAAAAAAAAACCCGCCTGCCTTTATAGCAACGAAGATTTAGATGCCAATGTCATTTAACTATCTAAAAGTAGTAATTTAAATATATTTTATTAAGTACTTGAAAAGATTAGTAGCACACATTTAAAATTACGGTACCTACTAAAAAATCCTTGCTGTGTAAAACAATTGGAAAATCCTTATTGAAACTACGAAAATGCGGGTTGCATTAGGGTTTAATTAATTTTCACATTATCTTAAGTGCTTTGCAAACATACATTATATGAATAATCCAGTAGTAAAAGCGGGCGAAGCCGCAAGGGGGTCGCTAGTATTATATATTTATTTACAGAATAATATGAAGAGATATATAAGACAGACTTGTAAAACATAATATAGCAATGACTTTAAAACGTAATAAATCATACTATGGAAAAATAAGTCAACACCAAAACACCAATTAAAACTTGGCTATGCTTATATCCAAAGTTTTATAAAATATATTAAAAGAAATTTTACCTAACTCGTCATACCTGTATCACAAACTTTTAATAAGACAAAAGAACGACCAATTTTTTCGTATTTTTTTTTTGGTAAGATTAGAATGTCGTTAGAAAGGTTCTGGTATTGTAGGAATGGCAGGTAGTATCTGGCGAGGATGTCACGTCACGTCAAGAAGGTGTCAAAAAATTTTTAGAAAAAAATTTTTTTTTTTGGTTTAATATTTCTCACAGCATGTACAAGTATTATTATTTTACAAACATAATTTACCTTATACAAGAAGGCAGATACCTGACCGGTTTGGCTGAGAGCCAGCCTCTGTTCGTGTAATTCCAACCACTAAGAGTTGCTTGGAAGTTATAAGTTATAGGCACTTTCAACGGACAGATTTTGTGATTTATTAGTTTAAAGTAAATGTAAATATAAGTAATGGTACTTATTATCGCTGCATTCCTTTGTTTTAATATTTTACGTTTTACAAAATGCTTATAATTAGTTTAAAATTGGTAAAATAAAAGATTAACTTTCTAAATACTACTATGGTGGTTTTGTCCCAAAAACTATATATAATTATCCAGATTACCTTTAGTAATAAATAAATCAGTTTCACGCTGTATCCCGCACTGCCTGTTGAGAGCTTTCCTCGAGTGGGAATCGAACCCACAATCGGTCGATTTTGCAGCACACTTCGTGGCACAAGCTACAACTGGCTTCTTTAAATTTGGTTTAAAGTTAACTTTAATTAAAAATAAATTGCTTAAGAAATGAAATGTGAATTATTATCTATGAATATAGAGCTATCTCTAACGAATATAAGTAAAAACTATATTTATAATAATATAAAAATATGTAAAAATAACAAAAAATTCAATATGAATCACAATAAATCTAAATACAATAAAAATTCCAGCAGTAAATTCCAGCTTCCGAGTTATTTTAGCGAACGTCGCGACACCAATCTCCTAGTAATTACTTTTAGCTGAACCGCCCGTCGCCAATAAACAACTACTTAGATTCTACAGAATGTCTATTTGTTTAAAACATCGTTTTAATTCGCTCTATCTTTTAAGTGGTTTTTCCTTTTACTAATTTAGTAAAATTACTAATATAGAAAAATTAGTAAATTTAATTATAATTTCAAAATCAAAATTGCCCTAGTGTTGAAAAGTTATTGTAGTAGCTTTAATTTTATATGCTTTTTTCAGCAAATATAATAAATATACTTTTATAAAGACTGTCTTGGACGCATGGGGCACAATCGTGGTGACTGGAATCCGACAGTTATGGGTTCAATTCCCACAAAGGGATTATTTCTTCATTATTTCTTCGCTCTGGTACCAAGGCAAAAGCGCGGCGTTGAGTTCCACCTCCTAACACGCAATCCCGCGAAAATTCAGCGAAAAGTCAGCAACGCATTGTCTCAGCACTAGATTCCCTCTACCTACCCTTCTAAATGGTGGAAAAAATATACCTTTATATTTGTTATATACATTTTCCAAAAAATCGTTTTATATACCTTTTTATCATATTCCTCGCTCGTAGCGTTCTGACAGATATTGTTTCATTTTCTATTGAACGCTTCATATCACTACGAATTGGACCGTTCACTGGAAACTCGCGTCATTGTCCATTTCACGTTTCCTATTCAGAAAAGTCGATCAACAATAAAATGTACTTAATGAAGAATTATCGTCAATATGGAATTAATTTATATTCACAATCATTAATTGTGTATCATTAAATATAGATATTAAATTTTAATACAAATAAATTTAATCATATAGTATTTCGATAGCACTTCAAGGATTTATTCGAAAATGAACTTCCGACATTTCGGAAATATTCCAATAGATGAAATACAAATACTTAGACGTAAGGTTAACATTATTAATATTTACCTAAAATTTGGAAAAAAACCAGCTACAAATTTAAGATAAACTAAGGCCAGTCGTGGCGTAGCATGGCTTTAAACGCGACTGGTTGTGGGTTCGATCCCCAGTCGAGGATATGGAATATTTATTTAAATTTATATTTCCATTTCTTCACTCTGGTGTCGAAGCAAAGCGCGGCGTTCAATTCTGCCACTCAACATGCAATGCTTCCAGAAGGTTACTTTTATATTTTAACCACAGAGTTTTTTCATTCTGATATCGAGGCAAAACGCGGCGTTGAGTTGCGCTACTCAACAAGCAAAGCGACCAGAATTCGGGAGGAAAGCGGGAAGTGGGGAGCGGAGTGTCTAACACTAGGCTCAAGCTCTAACTTTCTAGTTTTTAATGAATCTGGAAAAAAAATCTTTAAACATGTATTATGAAGAATATAATAAAAAATAAGGTCTTTTATCCAACAAGTGAAAACAACAGTAGTTCAGCTCAACACACCAAACACAATTCCAACATTATAATTAAGTATGTAATATATCTTCCTTCTAACCAACTAACTACAAAGACCTCCCACGGGTTCCCACAAAGTTGAAAAGTAAATTAAGATAAAGTTAATGTCTTCACAAAAACATTCATTACTGAACTGCTCCAAGGAAAGCTATTCATAAGCAGCTTCAGGAATGCAGAAAAACAGTAAAATATAAGTGAAGTCGTCGCCGGGTCATTTCCGCAGTAACGTCCATCTCCGCCCGAGGTGAAGTTGTTTGTTGACTGGTTAAACAACTCCTCGTTGGCTGTGAGCATTCTGCACTCCATTGGAGCTGGTGACAACTTGCAAAGCTGAAGAGCTACTAAAATATGCTAGAATATTAAATATTCTTTACATATATATTATTTTGAAATAAGGAGATCAGTTAGAGGACAGTCGTGTCCAAGAGGACAAGCGAGTGATTGAAAACTTGTGGTTGTGGATTCGATTTACTCTCGAGGAAATTAAATATTTTGTATTTTCATTTCTTCGCTCCGGTAACGAGGCAAATCGCGGCGTTGAGTTCCCCTCCTCAATATGCTATGCTTCCAGAACTGAGTGAAGTAGGGAACCTGAATGTCTTAATGGGTGCGGAATGTCTGACATGGGGACCTGGGAGTACACCGCTTACCCTGATATATGCAGCATTCTATTAACATTTATTCTATAACTCGTTATCTATCTTTTTATTAATATCTTTTTTATAAGATCTTAACTTTTCAAAGTATTTATTAATTAACAAGACTTGAGGAATATGAGATTATATTTGACAAGAACTCTCAATTAAATGAACAAATCTGAAGATGGATCATTATGTGAAGTTTGAGCAATCTATTGTTTAAATTATTCATAATCACGTCATTTTGGGAACGTTATTGGAGAAATTTCTTTTGTTTAACTTTAAAGAAACTTAAATTTGACTACCAAAATCGAAAATTATTTACATTATTTTATGGATATAAGATGGTAAAATTATAATGAAAATACAATAGATTATATTGATACAAGACTAAGATTATTTTTTCTAAATTATTATTAATCTTACAATAAATAATAAACATAAATAAATAAATAAGAAATACGTAAATTAATAGTGATTTTTACTAGCCTATTGACATTTTGCCTGTTATTGATTTTCTAGTTAGAGTATTTCGAATTCCCTGGATTACATAAAAAGTATTTAGAAAAATAATACTATAAATAAAATAATATGATGTAATAATATACAGGATGGAAGAGGCAGTGCTCCTTTTACTGAAACTGCATATAGGGTAAAATATTTGAAATCCAGAAATAAAAAAAATTATCACGATACCTCAATAGTTTCGACGTAGACTTTTTTTTTCATTTCACGATTTTTATCCATACCTGTATTTCGTGTGTGCTTATGTTAAACTTTACAAATGGCGTTTTATTTTATAACGATAATTTTATTATTTATTTTGTTTGAAAAAATAACTTTTTCATTTTGGGGAATTTTTTTTTTTTCTGAATTATATTAGGCTTTTATAGAGTAGTTAAAACTGGTGGTTTCACTTAAAGTGGTGCTGACAATTCCACCCTATATATACTATAAGTAACTGTTCTAGTCTAACTTTAATTTGCGTGTACGGGAAGTGGCTATTAGCATTGCAAACCTAGTCGGATGTCGCTGGACGCTTGAGCTAAAGGTTTATTTGCATGTTTGATTCGGTGGAACAATTGCTTTATAGAATGGTGTTAATTAAGAAATGTGTTATCAATAATAGAGACTAGTGATGCAGGGGCATAAGCGTGCAAGTTTCCATTCCGGGAAATCGAACCCACAACCTGTCGCGCTTATTCACGCACGGGCTCTGATGTTGAAGCAAAGTTCTATTTATATCCGTACTAAACGAGACAATATTATTAATACGCCAAATTCATACATAATAAAAAAAACATTTAGAAATTTCGATATTATGTGAATTATTTTATTCTATCTTGTAATATTATTTTTATTATTACACTCTTCTTAAAATCCTGACGCTACTTATGAACTAGTGCTTGCACAGGGAACTCTAATAAAGTCAACGCCAAGTCGAAATTTGCTAAGTAAGGCATACTACAATTTCGCTACATTTACAAAAGGAAAATTTGAAACTTAATGTACTTATAGCCATATATTGGATTTTATTGGAGTTTAAAATGCATATTAGTATTGTAAAATTCGTTTGTTGAATGTATTGAAAACTATTTTTTCTCTAGGCCCTATAAGGACCTAAGGACAGAAAAATTAAATATTTTTTTGTGAGGCCGGTTTTCATTGTTTCGGTCTGGCAGCACCAAGGTATTAAGCCCGGCGTTGAGTTCCGCCACTCAACATGCAATGCGTCGGTAAATTTGTCGGAAAGTGGGGTACTGAGTGTCTTAACACTAAGTACCTAAGCGGATTGATTCACAATAAAATTTTACTTTGATAAAAAAAAGACAATACTTTTAATACATACCAACATTCTGATAAAATATTAACAACTTCCATGCATCTGAAAAGCAAAATATTGAAAAAAAAATATCACCTACATATATTATACAAAAATTTACTTAAAGTTAAAAAAATTATAAAATTTTTAAATAATTACACTTATATTTTAGTACTATTTAGTTTTACACTGTACGAATGCAAAAGGCTATATCTATGAATGTCAACCGTTGGCATCGTTATAGGTTTTATTTTAGTAGTTTTAGCCGTTATTTTATCTGGGTGGTAATAAAATAAATTCTTTTTAATGCTTCTAATACTAATATAGTAAAAATACTGTACATTGAACGCGTACAATAACAATTAGTTTTTATGGGTATTTTATTAACAAACCACTTTTAGGTTATCAGTCGGTTTCATAAAACACAGATTTAGTTTCTCAATCATTACTAAATTACTAAAAAGTCATTAGGTATATATATTTATATAGATACTAGTGGACCCGAACGCGGCTACGCCCGCTTGAACTATACGAATATTTATTAAATATATTTATTATTATTTTCAGGTTTCAATAGAGATATGCGTTAAGCAAGCTCATTTTGGGTGACGTTTTCTAACAACAAACTTTGCAAATCGTTGCTTAGCAACGGTCGCTTAGCGACGGTTGTTATTAACATAGCAGAATAAATTGCATGTCAAATTAATAAGTATTTAAATATATTAGTAATAAGTATTTTAATATCAATAATATTACAAATATGAGAAAAAAAAGTATCCTATGTTCATCCCGAGACCCTCAAGTATCTCTATATGAGTATTTTATCACAATTAAATTAGCGGTTGCGCCTGATTGCGTAAAAGACAGACAGACAGACAGAGTTACTTTCGAATTTATAATATAAGTATGGATATTAATGAGGCCAGTAGTGGCGCAGAAGCATAAGCATGGGACTATAGACGCGACTGGTTGTAGGTTCACTTTCTACTAACATTATATAATATTCTCATTTTTTCGTTCTGGTGTCTAGGTAAAGAGCGGCGTTCATTTCCGCAACTCAACACGCAATGCCCCCAGAATTCGACGGAAAACGGGGAACGGAGTGTCTTAACACTAGGTTCCCTCTGCCTACCCTGCTGTGTGCGGGATACAGCGTGAAGCTGACTATTTCTCTCACCATTATAAAAAAATAACTACAATTACCCAAGCGATAGTTAAATTTTAATATATAGAGAATATCAGTTTTACACGAACATAAGTAACAAAGGAAAAGAATGAGGGCTTACGACGACTTATCTCTTTACAAGGAGTCCAAAGACTCCTCGAGTCGCACGAGATGATGGCAAAGCACCTTAATAATACAAATGGATACAAGAATATGCACTTAAATATTATTTCAAACTTTGTATTTTATTTTATAAACGTTTTTTTTAAGTATATATTATATGAAATAATTGGAATATATCTAATTATTACAAAGCTTTTTTTTATTTTAATCTCTATTAGTGAAGTGAGATGCTATTTTTGTAATAAGAAAAAGAACCTTGTTCATTAATCTCTGTTTTTTTTTTAAAACGCTACAAGTTGTGGGTTCGATTCTCACTTTTTTTTTTTAACTAGCCTGCACCATTCCATTGTTGGGCAAAGGCCTCTCTCCACTTCTTCCATTCTGGTCTATTTTTCGCTATTGAGCACCCAGTCAGGTTTATAATGGTCCAGCTCGTCCCGCCATCTCCGTTTTGGTCTGCCAATTCTCCTTTTAGAGCTTGGGATCCACCTGGTAGAAGATTTCACCCAAGACTCTTCAGGCAAGCGGCAGACGTGTCCGGACCAGTCCCATTTCAGCATAGCGGCTTTCATGCTCACGTCAACGATTTTTGTGCGAGAGATTGTTTCGGATTTTATCCATTAATTTGACACCTAAGATACTGCGCTCCATCGCACGTTGGCAAACCTTGAGGGTGAGAATCAGACCAAGTCTGATTCTCACTTGACGAAATATAATATGAAATATTTTCATTTCTGGCTCGAGTAATGAAGCATTGAGTTCTACCACTTAAAATGCCTCCAGATTCCAAGGAAAGTGGGGAACTTAAGTGTCTTAATGGGAACGACACTAGGTCCCCAGGTTCCTATGTCTAAATTACATATAAAAAAAATATTTATAATATATTGCTTTACCATTCCATCTCTAAGACATGACATATCACAAAATAGCTGTAGAACCCTCGACGAACTTTGAGCACCACACGTGTGCATTTCTTAATTACCACTATATAAGCAGACTGTACGACGTAGTACTTAGGTGCGCCACTCGTTGCCCGCGGCGCTTCAACTAAGAGCCCTAATGGAGCTTGCGGATCTCAGCCAAGCTTATTTAATAGAATACACCCTTATATAGGCTTTTCAGAAGCCTGTCGAGTTGTAGTTGGAAAGTTTGGTTCTAAATTAATGTACGTACAGAAAATGTTGAATGCAATTGAATTTAGCAAGATATGTATGAAGAACCTAGTGTTTCACACTCTTCAACTCAACACACTTCACTCTCTTTCCGCCCAAATTAGAGGCACTGTGTGTACAATTACATAAGTCAAGGAGAGAAAAAATAAACATAAATTGAACGAGGAATAAATCGATCGAAATGAGCATTGAACCTACGACCATCGCGCTTGCAGGCAGACACTATCTCACTACGCCACAATAGATAGATATAATCATAGAATTCCTATAATAACCTTAATGAAATTTTGTAATACGTTGATTTTAACAATTTGTACCATGTCTGATATAAATTATATTAAAAAATAATAAAACGTCATTGAAACAAAGAGTATTGTTTTACAAAAATGTGAAATATTGAAATTTTCTGTCGGCATTTTAACTAAAATATGCATGTAAAACGAGAACATCATATACTATATTGTAAAATTATTATTTTAATTTATTTTCTCAATAGACACTCAAACGCGGCTTCGCTCGCTTAAACTTATTTTTATATTAAAGCCAAAGAATATTTTTTAATATATTTTTTTTGTTAAAAAGTATCGTATCCTATGATCTTTCCTATACGTATAAGAATATATATAAAGTTTCATGATAATCGATTCAGTAGTTTTAGCGTATATATATAATATTTATATGAAAAAAGTTTTACGTCTTAACCTTAGCTAGCTTCCATTATGAATAAACGATGACCCAGAACAAATATGAAAAAATTAACATCATAACCATTAATAATTCTAAAGCACCCTTGTCAATGGTATTTAAATAAAGCTCGGCCTGGTGACATTTATTAATGAACTTGTAATAAAATTCTGTCTTGAGTGCCGTAAAAATTGAAGAGTGGGTCGAGGGTGGAGGTATCTCTATTTTTTTCAAATTAATGTATTCCGTATATAGCAGGGTAGGCAGAGGGAACCGAGTGCTAAGACACTTATGCGGAACGGAAATTAAAATATATTGTTACATATTTGTGCAGGCTTGAAGTAAAAAAAAGGTTATCCATAAAGATTTTCTGGATTTTCATACTAAATTGTCTATGTCTCCCATATGAACGATTTACATGTATGTTTATATGTAAATAAGAAAATATGGAATATTTACTAGTTAAGTCTATCATGTATTAATTTATTATGGCAACTTTTATGTTATACATCTACCAAGAAACTAGATTCAAGAAGTGTTTTTCTTGACAGCAAGATAATAAACAAAAAGCTTTTTTTTCCAAAATGATTAAGAAATGTAAAGAAAATCCACAAACTGCAGTTTTTTAATAGAAATGATCATTTTCAAAGGTAAGACATTTCTCACTACGCCTTCCTGCAATCTCATTATTTCTCGGGACGTAAATCACTTCAACTTTAGTATTTCCCATAATGAGCTGAAGCATCCCAACTTCCATCATCGTTCTGGATTTATGATATCGTTCGGTAAAATTTCCTTTTATTTTTTATTTGTAGTCTTAAATAAGTAAATTAAATATATATTTCCTAAAGTAGGTACTAAGTAAAGTAAATATATTTACGGTATCCAAAAGGCACTGGAATTGGATCGCGTTTCTTTTTTACATTTGAAAGTGATATTCTTATACATGCCTAGGAAAGAAAATATCTTGGATAACCTCCAAGCGGCCTGACCACTAAGCCATACACGCCAATCTCGGTACATTATATTTTTTTTACGTTTCTTTCGTAAATGTAGAATAACATATTATTATATAACAATATTTTCATAATTACAAATCTGGTACGCCATTGTTGTAAGAGACATTGTTATATATACAAAAATATTCTTTATAAATTTTCCTTTATACCCAAAGGTGAGCTATTATATGAAAATGAAAAGAAGAGCGTTCACGCATTACTAGAACACTATCGTACATTAAATATAATACTACTATACTATACATATAGCATTGCCTGGAGGCACTGCGTGTTGAGTGGTGGATCTCAACGCCGCGCTTTGCCTCGACAGCAGAGCGAAGTAATGAAAATATAAATTTAAATAAATATTTCCAAGAAAACAGAAAGTACAAATACAAATTATGAGAAAAAATATATAAAAAAAATACATTGTAATTCCGAGCCATTTCAGTTCATCGTTGAACGTGATAAATGTTGATTTGTGTAAAAACTCTCCGCCGACAGCCGCACCTGCTCAAAGAGATAGGTAGCGTTTTAAAACGCCTCACTTGTTACAATTTTAGCTTTTAGCGACTATTTTTTATTTGAAAGCACACGGATTCCATCCATTCCATTTAACAGAGCACTTATGTTGTGTAATAGTTCCAGGATTTCTGTTACTTCTGTCACGTATAGGATTTTGTTTTTAACCGACTTCTGTAAGAAAAGGAGGTTATCAATTCGACTGTATTTTTTT
>JAEBDU010012775.1:0-59415 GCA_016802625.1 Heliconius numata
AAGAAGCCATTTCAAACAAGGTCATCGACATATTGAGTAAAAATTTCGCTTAAAGCTTTTATTTTACGATTTAAATTTTTTGATAAAAACTTTACAAGCAACTATTATACATTGTTTTTATTGTAATAGGGTTTTAAACTTTAGTGTCAATAATGACTTTATTTTTATTTTTTATTTTGTAAGTGAGTATTGAGGCCGTAAGTACTGTTAATACTGTAGTTGTGAGTTCGATTCTCACTTGGGGCAAATATTTATGTGATGTGCTCTGACAAGATAATACGCGGCATATAGTTCTGCGATTCCGTTCGAATTCGGTCAGAAAGTGGAGTGTCTTGACACTAGATTTTCTGCTTTGCTAAACCATAAAAAATGGTTGTAGGTATGTACCGTAGAGCACGTTTAAGAAACAGTTTTTATGGTGCGAAAAATGTTAGACAGTTATTTCTTTTAAACTACCTACGTGCGATCGCTGCCGTGTACTTCTAAGAATTACGTGCGTGAGAAAATAACGTTCTGTCACCTTTGACACAACCACATTCGAATGACCACTTAATATGAAAAAGGATGGAACTTTATTATTTTATTATACATATTTACCTCTTTAAAGTTCCCATAGATTTTTTTTTAATTTAATTTCTAACGAGACTGAGCTCGTTGAAGTCTTTTCTATGCGCATTTCATCATTACATTTTGCTTGTACTAAAATAACTGACTCAATTTTTCTAAATAAAGATTGTTAAGCGAATATAAAATTTTTCTATAATAATAATAATACAAATATATAATTTGAATATCTTTATGTTTACAGACTTTTGCTAGCCATCTCATAATGAAATCTGTAAGTAATAAATACGCCGATAGCATGACGCGACAGAAACAGCAATGTGTAGCTGGAACCTGGTATTATCTAAAACGGGACGCCTACTTTCATTCGATCGAGTTTTCTCAACTAGTTCCAACTTCTAGTCATCACTTAAAGAGAACTGTCGTTTTCAATAGCAGAACCGGTGATGATGCTTCTCATCAAATTGCAGGTGTTGGTCAGTGAAAATATTCCCACATTTTCTCGGGAACTCGGTGATCATAATATGAATTAGGCTAAATTGTCGGTTGCCGTCGCTCAAGGCAGCTAATAAGTGGTTATTTGTGAGTTTTCTCTAGAAGTTACGCGCCATTGCCTATTGACCATGTTATTTATGAGTTTGTGTCAAATTTCGTTTCTATTAAATATTAAATGGGAAATATAAATATATTATTTTATATTTTAAACCACTTTTTTAAACCAATTCCGGAAACGGAATTTCTAAGCCCAATGCATAAACAAAAATTATCTTTATAATATCTCAACGACGGTACGACAATTTAGTAAACACACAACTCGCATTTCTAACGTCCATTTTACTGCGCAATCCTACTATGTTTGCCAGTCATTATAATCATAAAGAGAAATGTGCCAAGTAATAATATTTTAATTACTCAGATATAGATGACATAAAATTAATTAGCGAAAGCGTTATAATTAGAATCAAGCATGATATAACGCATTTAAATATAAATTGCTATATAAATGTACAAATATGTCTAAATCAATGAAAATATTTTCATATTTTCTAGAACTGTTTCACATTCCAATGTATCGAGTTATATAAAATTTCATAGTAATTAAAATATATAAATAAATATTTTGAGTGGTACCTATTTAAATTCAAAAATATGGCTGTATCGAATTACTGATTTTCTGTTAAAATAAATAAATTCTATAACGATTCTTTACTGAAATATAAAATAATTACTTCCAAAAATTTCAAATAGAAATATCATAATTATTAATAAATTATTATTATAAAAAATAGGCTTATTTAAATGATTAATAATATTAATAGGTTTTGCTCTGGAACGCTTTTGATGAAACTAGTAATATATCTCTCAAGCCACGACCGTCTCGCGCCCGAGGCATTGGCGAACTGAAGCAAATAACGCTATGTTCAAAACATTCTTTGAGAATAAATACGCAATATAATAGATTTTTCAATGTCACTAGCTAATTACCAACAGTGGTCACTTCTCCGAATTATAACGGAAAAAGTAGTGATTATATTATACAAAAGAATATCAAAACAAAAAATGCTATAATGTGATATTTATTACAGGAGCTTTTAAAAACATTATCAAAATGAGTAACAGTGTTTTAACACTAGGTTCCCTCTGCCTACCTGTGTACAGGACGAGCTTCAAGCTGAATTCTGCATAATCTTTTAAATATTTTCATATAGGACAAGCAGATATAATTAAAATAATATGAATTTATATCTGTATATAGCTGGGCTAGTACAACGGCTATAGGCGCAAGCACAGAACTCGTATTTGCACAAAGCGGGGCCGCACCGCCCTCAGCTATCGAATGTCATTTCACAGCTTACATTAGTCGCATCATGACAGACGCACAATTCTACCATTTCCTTTATATAATTGCGAAATATAATCTCAATAGAATTTGAACCAAACGGACTAACATACTCTTAATTTAGTCAAAAATATAAAATGAATGTTACGTAGCAAAAGTCAGCTTCACGGTGTATCCCGCACACAGCAGGATAGATAGGGAACCTAGTGTTGAGACACTCCGTTCCCCTAGCTGACAATATTTTTAGAAACTCGTAATACTATACTCGTACCTACATTTACTGACGACAATGTAATTCTCTTATAACTTTGGGACGCTACAATTAACCTTACTTAACAATAAACTATGCAAGAAAGGCAAATATTTCTAGCAGCATTCTAAAATTCCTGTCAAATTTACGATCTAGTTATCCGATACGATCTGTATTGAATATAGAAACACCGCGATACTAGGAACGAGTATTCAATTATACGTAAATAGTTCTTCCACAAATATTTATTCACAAAGGAGCATTAAACCTAATAGTTTATAATAAATATAAAATCGATTAAGTTCGTACCAGAACAACATTTATCACGTTCGCTGCGTTCTTACGCATCTATTGATGAATATTTAATGTACCACGACGATTACTTCCATTGATATAGAACCATATCGAGTGTGTTACACACTAAATACCAGCTCGATCTCGTTCGATGCTTATTTTAAAATTGATGAATCGATTTATCTCGATAGAATAAAAACTTATAGCTGTTGAAAAACGGTGGTAATTCTGTATGGCATCAAGATGCTAGTTAACGCCTAAAAGCGTAATATGGTAGATGTAGCTGCCTTAAATGAAAACATTAACATAGCAAAATTGGTTAAAACATATATACCTGTATGTAGAAATCGGGTTTCGTTATTTAGCTAGGCTCAGACCCTCGCGATATCTAGGCGTATAATGCATTAAATGTTTTGCATTAACGCTGAGCGTGGGCCGGTCCGTCCACATTTCTATGATGAATCGGTCTCGGGCGCCGGCAAGTTACGAAAATTCGCCTCAATTTACATATAGATACGATCCCAGCGACATATTCCAGCCCGAACTGTCAATAGTTCACGGTATTGTATTGTATTGTTGTTATAGGAAATATTTATTGACCACTGAACTAGCGGTAAAGGCTGAATCGATTTATTTATATAAGTAAAGGAAAGCGTTCTCAACTATCATAACATTTTATATGTTTATAACTTATAATATAAAATATCAATTTCATAGTGAATATAAGAAATAAGAAATATAAATATACTAGCGGCCCGCCCGCGGCTTCGCCTGCGTGAACTATGTAATTATTAATTTCTGTCTCCATGAGTACCTACCTATCTATGTCCTATAAGTGACGTCAATGCAAAATTTGAGACTCCTAGCATTTGTAGTAATGAAGTTTCATACAAACTTTCAACCCCAAAAACAACCCCTTCGAAGTCGAATATTGCAAATTCCCGTCTTAGCGTGCACCTACGTCCTATAAATAACTCCTATGCAAAATTTGAGATTCCTAGCACTTTTAGTTTCTGAGATTTCATGATGAGTGAGTGACCTTTCGATTTTATATATATAGATAGATAATTAATAAGATATCTAGATGCTTTTCAAATTATCATGGCCAACCAATTACTCATGAAATAACAAGCAAGCACCAGAAGCTGCACGCGATCATCAAAAACAAAGAGTAATAGACCTGACCTCATCAGGCAAATGTAATCAAAGACAATGCGTCCAGGCGGTCAAATGTTATCCCTGGATTGCGAAACATTAAAGGCATTAGAATGTCATGTGGTAAAGAATGGCCCACTGCGTGATTGATGGTGGTCGGGCGCGTGGGCGGCGGCGGCGCTGAAAACACTCGCTAAATTACACCATACCATACCATACCATAGCATGTCAGCTGAGATTGGATAATTTTAGTTGTAAGTATGAATTTCTTGCTATTGTTTAGACTGGCTCATTATTTAGTAATGTAATTTATTATATGTGATATGGAAAACATTGTTTAATTATGTTAAGCTTTAATTTTAATGGAATAATGGAACGTTGTTTATTATTGATGTTCTATTTTATTATGAGATGCTACGCTACGCCGCACGAGCTGCGCACGCGCCGCTAATGGCTTGCTGGTTTCTGCCTTATAACTAAAATAATCATAATTATATATATTTATTTTTATTTCTTTTTAGATTATGAATTTGTATGTCCTATTCTTTTTTTATTATAATAAAGGATATTATAATTTATACACATTTTATTTTTTAATACGTTTTTAATTGTACTAAAGCTTTTCGAATGTCACAATTATAATATTATGAATATTGAATAAGTAATAAATTGGTTGTGACAATAACATCTCTATATGCAATTGCGTTCAAAATTAATAAATTTAATTTTAAACGGTTTTCACTAAAAACAATAATACTTATTTTAATTTTTATTTAATTATCAAACTAATGTAACAAATTAGGCGGTAGCAAGTCGAATATTATAAATTTCACATCGATTTAAATGAGTTTAGTTCCGGCTTTAATAATAAATAATAATCAATTAGTATTTGTACTTGTATCCTGCATGTAGGAGGGTAAGCAAGGAGAGCCTAGTGTTAGAACACTCCGCACACTTTCTGCCGAATTCTAGAGAATGTGTATGTTGAGTGGCTGAACTCAACGCCGCGCTTGGCTTGGACAGGAGAGTGAAGAAATGACAATATTAAATGTTCATTTCCTCGAGTGGGAATCAAACCCAAAACCTTTCGCCCTTACAGTACACGCTTATACTACGACTGGCCTCTAGCCATTTCAATAAGTTGACTAATGCATACGAGTACATCTGAAGAAGCTGCGTAATTAAGAACGGTGCTTAGGGGCATACAGAGACAAATGAGATATGCGGTTATATTAAAAAGTTATTGTAAATTATTTTACTTAATACCAATAATAATTTCGGTGTTAATTTAATAACATGTTATTTTGAAGAGATTTATAGTTAGAGTTACATATTTTAATTAATTTTCTATGTGATATTATTTATATGGAACATTTAAACGTAGATTAAGACTCGAAAACAATTTTTTTTTCCTTTTTTATTTTTACCAATATATAATTGTATAATTTGTATAATTGTATAATTATATATTATATAGATAATTGATAATTTATTATATAGATAATTGTATAATTTGTTTATATATATTCCCATAACCCTGCATCTAAGTCCATATTAACTTCAACATCAGAATCAAATTTAAAGGGTCATAATTAACCTTCACATATCAAACCTATACAAAAACCAATAATAGGTTCCCACCAAGGTTCCGCTATACAAAGTCAAGCACACAATCATATTTAAGAGCGGGCACGCAACGAAACGCAAGAGGGTAATAAAATGAACGTTCCAGTGGACACTAGACATTTACCGCATTGATGTACTGCCGCATCAGTTTCAGGTTAGATGGCGAGTAAGATTTACTATTTTGTAAGTCATGCAAGCGATTTAAACGTATTCTGTGATGGTGGTCCATGTTGGGAGAGGTTGAGGGTTTTGATGGGTGATGTGAGGTTTTGATTATTATATTACATTAGTTGAGGCCAAACTTTACGGGGGTTTTAGGTTCGATTCGCACTTGAGGAAATGAAATGTTTAATATCTTTATTTCTTCCCTCTGGTGTGGAGGCAAAGCGTGGCGTTCAGTTTTGCCACTCAACTCGCAATTCCTCCAGGATTCAGTGGAAAATGGAGAATGGAGTGTATTGACACTAGGTTCCCTCTGTCTATCCTTCTTTATGCGGGATACAGAGTAAAGCTGAAAAAAATTATATTAGTAATTTCGAAACCTATGACAAAAAACATTGACGTCAAAAAACTTGCCTTTAAATTTTTTATGTTATAATTAGTAAAAAATATATATATTTTATTATATTTATTTATGTTTACAAATTACTTCTAGACTAATAATTTTGTTAATTATTTTAAATAATTAACTTAACTAAGGAATCTTTTTCCGATATATGTCTGTCATAGTGACGATTCTAAACTGTTCTTTGGTTATTTAACTGATTGTGATGTATGACTGGGTCGTGCGCATAATGGCCGACTAAATTCCGTCTGAAAGAGCTTTTGTGAATTTAATTCAAGTAACTCTCGCAATTCGTATTATGCGGTTACAACAGGATATATATATATATCAATAAAACATAAATTGTGTATACTATTTATGTAGTTTCGATTAATTAGAAGAAATGATGAATTAAAAAAAATAGAAAATCTTCATGTTTAACATTAAATGGTATTTGAAAAGCTTCACTATGTATATATATATAGCAGGTTAGGTAGAGGGAACATGGGAACTTATTGTTATGCCACTAAGAAGACAGTTACATTCTCCACTCTCCGTCGAATTCTGCTTGTTGAATGAAAGAGCTCTTCGCCGCCTTTCGAGGCATGGCGCCTCGTCAACATTTGAATTAAATGGTACTAAACTTTTAATGTCTGTGAGATAACGAAAACTATAGCTGATTAGCAGTTTCAAAAACCACTAGATGGAAAGAGAAACTGGACACTGCTTTGATATCACAACCTTAACATATAACCATGATGACGTGTTAGAACAATAATAAATTAAAAAAAGAAATTAGGTCGTTACTCCACTACAAGCAACTTTATGTTAAACCAAGTTCAAATATCCGCATTGTCGTAAGCTATATTATTTTATGTTGCAAATAGGACCTCATAACTTTTCATCTGAACCTCATAAAATCTCATTGCCACGACCACCTATCTGACTAGGCTTTGTAACTTTACACTTATTACGGAACCAAAGGACAGATTGGTATCGACGTAAAATAGTCTTTATGGTATTTTAAATCAAGCAGGACCTTTGTTCCGTGGGTGGTAAGGGCTATAAAGGTCATAATTGGCTAATAACTAAAATTAATCTGGTCAGCAATCACAATCGTAGACTGTTAGGTATGTATTAGAAATGTGTTAGGGTTGCATCATTTAGAAAGAAAACAATTAAATAATATTTAAAAATAAAACCTTTTATAGATACACGATAAGTCAAAAAGTAAAATTTATGCATCCTTTAATTAACACATATATGTCATAATATTTAAATTATGCTATTATTCTCTCGTAAACTTTCAATAATAAAGGCATTTATCATCGAATTCATATAGTTAAGTTTTAAAATATTCCGTTCCGTCGCGTCATCTCCCTTGACATTTATTAAAAAAACTCATTTCAAGACGTCATCTGAAGTTTATTGCAAGATAATTTGGACAAGTACGATCGGTGGTAAAAAGAGCGATGCGTCCCAGATGTGTCGGGTTGAGTAATTGTGGTAGTGTTTTGCTTCTTATGATCAAACGTAGGCGCCAAACCATGTGTACCGTATAATATACGGCCAATAATAACTTAATTTGTGGGAATATGGTTGTCGCTATATATATGTAATTTGTAAATATATATTATGAATGTTTTAGCATAGTCTTTATATAAATATACAAAAATATATATCAACCGTTTAATTTTTCAAGTTATAGAAAACACGATAAAAAAATTAATTAATAAATTAATCATGAAGTAAATAATATAACAAAACTATACTTACATAATTTACGTTTTTGCAAAAACTTTAATTAAATAATTCCTAATTAATTAAAAGCAGAATTGTGGCAACCCTAACACATAATGAATCAGGAGGTGTAAGGCGAGAGTTCGGCAAAACTTTTTGACCGCCTGACGATATTTCAACTAGACAGAAATTTTCATACATCCATTGGATGATTTATTACAGCATTGAATGCGATGTCTTCATTTAGTAGCTCCAGGCGGGTCGTGAGGAGGAGGAGGAGGTTTCGGATGACCCAAAAGAATTTAAAGAGAATCCGGATGAAGCAATAAATCAAAATTCTTTGTGTGCCGATACAATTCCTTTTGCACTCCATACATTTATCATTTTGATCGTACTGTCCGTTTTTTTTGAGAGTGAAAACTTAACATGTCTTGACAGAGAAATGTTTTGCTTTGATTATTGCTCCTTATTTATATTCATTTTGGTTGCATTACGCCTGTCTGTTAACTGTCTGATTTTGATTTTTATTTAAATAAAATGTAAGCTTATGAATTTATACTTTCTTATATGCATTTAATGCTTCTTAACTTAAGCATACGTATAGGAAGCGACATTTACTAAAGAAGACTATTTTTTTTAGATAGAATCATCAAAAATTTCAATTAGAAAAATCTATATATATATATATATATATATATATATAAAATCAAAAGGTCACTCACTCATCACGAAATCTCAGAAACTACATGTGCTAGGAATCTCAAATTTTGAATAGGAGTTACTTATAGGACGTAGGTGCTCGCTAAGACGGGAATTTGCAATATTCAACTTCTAAGGGGTTGTTGAAAGTTTTTATGAAACTTCGTTACTACAAATGCTAGGAGTCTCAAATTTTGCATGGACGTGACTTATAAAACGTAGGTACTCACGGAGACAGAAATTAATAATAACGTAGTTTACGCAGGCGAAGCCGCGGGCGGGCCGCTCGTATATTTATATAATCTTCAAATGGTGTTTTTAAGTAAAAAAAAAAAAAACAAATCCACAGTAAAACCACATATAGCAAACACATCCAAATTGCAATACCTTAGATAGTTCTCAATATTAAACCTGACAATCTAAACGAACATTCGAATAAGTATTTACTTAACCACGAGGAAGGGTCCGCCGTAGCAATGGCATATCACTTTTCCATTGGCTCTAGTTATGTCAATAACGGCCAGCCAGCGTAATAGAAACGTATCGAGTGTTATTTCACAAAACAATAGCAGACTGTAACAACAAGGAAGCTGTATCAACTCATCGAGAATAAGGTCGTAAGAAAGGACAGACAAGACCATTTCTAATGTGATAAATGTTGCTAATGTAGATAAGCTATGTAGATATTGATAAAAAATGGTATTTTTTGTTTTAACAGTATATAAAATGTGTATTTTATTTAAATTATTATTATTGTTTCTAATAAGAAGAAATATTATAAGTTTTTTTTTTAAACTGTACATGTTTATAGGATAATTCAATAATAAATATATTAATTATACATATATGTTCTAGAAATTAATTTTTATTTGTTATTTTTAAACTAAAAAGGTTATTAGCTAATATTATTAAGAAAATTAAAAATGTATATCGTACGTAAAATTCCGTAACCTAACGCTGTATCTACAGTTTTCAAGTCCTCGCGTACATCGTACTGGACACAGGGCAGTGTCGCTGAATGCACCGTTGTACCTTGTGGCCTGCTTGCATACTTTCACCGCCCGCTTCCCGATAGCTTGAAGCACTCGTTCCAACTACATACAGATACTATTAGGATATAGGCCATTATACTAATATGGTGAATTATTTTGTGAAAATATACAAATTGATTTTTTTGTTTATATTTCCATCGCTTCGCTCTGGTGTCGCGGAAAAGCGCGGCGTTAAGTTCTGCCACTCAACATGCAATGCCTTCAAAATTCGGCAGAAAGTGGGGAACGGAGTGTTTTAACACTAGGTTCCCTCTGCCTATCCTGCTGTGTGCGGGATACAGCGTGAAGCTGATTTTTTTAAAACCTGAAACAATATATATTTCAAATTACATTTGCCAATTGAGGCTGGTCGTGGACCAAGGGCATAAACATGACTCGTTGTGGGTTTGATCCCCACTCGACAAAATTAAATATTTATTTAAATTTATATATGTTTTCTTCGTTCTCGCTAGTATCAGCACTCAACATGCAAAGCCTCCAGAATTTTGCGGAAATTGGGAAACGGAAGTGTCTCTCACACTGAACACTAGGTTCCCTCTACCCTGATGTGTGCGAGAAACAGCATGAAGCTTTTTAGATTTTTTTTAAATATATATTTAGCATTCCCTTTACTAATTAGAACATCAATACAGAAACAGTTCTCTAGTTTTGCAAAACTTAAAACCAGTCACATAAAGATTACATGCCAAAGCTTCTCTCACCAGCTCGGGGCTATTCTTATTTGCACAGGTCCATTTGTATGAGTAGATACGCAATTTACAAGCCCGACTACCCATTATAGTGGGTTACACAATTGTGCTTATTACAAATTGTTTTTCCTTTCTTCTTACCTATTAAATGTAATGTTAGAATAGAAAATAAGAATGTAACAAATTAGCAATGCCTCTGGAATTCGGCTGAAAATGGGAATCGGAGTGTCTTAACACTAGGTTTGAATCTGGAAATCAGTAATAAACATTTTTTTTATCTTTTTGTAATCAATTAGGTTAAACTTATTTATAATTAATGTTTTAATTTTAACAAAACGTTACGGACCGTAAGTCTGTAGTGTAAGGAAGAATAGACAATAAAAAAAACACAAGGTTCCCTATATCTACTCTGTTATGAGCGGGATACTACGTAAAGATGATTATTGTATAAAATTTATAATAAGTATTCTAGATACAATCAGAAAATTTAAGTTATGCAAGATTATTAAAATTTTAAGAACACTAAAGTACCAAAATAACCTCTCACCACGTCAATAAACCTCCAATTTAACGCGATTCACTTTTTGCGTACTTTCTTTCTTCAAGTTTATAGTGCGATAAAACTGTTGGCAACTTCTGCGGTGTTGCTGGAATTTCTCGAAATACGATATTTGCGCGAATGACCGGGATTTTTAATGACAATCGTTGTGGCTTCCATCCTCACTCGAGGAAATGAAATATTTAATATTTTCATTTCTTCACTCCGGTGTCGAGGTGAAGCGCGGCGTTGAATTCCGCCACTGAACAGAATTCGGCGGAAATTAGGGAACGAAGTGTTTTAACACTAGGTTCCCTCTGTCAACCCTGCTATAAAAAATTCCGAGGTATTTTAGTGCGGATTCGTATGAATGTCATGTTATGAATCGTCCACATCATTTGTTACGATGCTCGCTTGGAAGGCGCTTGACATTTGTCGAAGGTTTTCAACATCTTTATACAATTATATATGAGCTGAACACACCATTGTGTATGCAAACGTTATCTTTTTTATTGTATTTAGTGGTTATAATATTGTTTTTGTTTATTTTTTTCGATATAAGGTAAAGTAAGTTATTTTTTTTTGTTCCTAAACTATATATATATGATATTTATGGGAATTGTTATAATTTTCGAGCTGATGGCAGAAGTGACTGTCGGTTGTTTTTTTTTCTTCATTTTTAAGACTAAGATTCATAGCAAATTATAATATACTAGCGGCCCGCTCGCGGTATCACCCGCGTGAACTGTGTTTATATTCGCGCGTCATGTTATTATTAATTTCTGTCTCCATGGCTACGTCCTTGTGACGTATGTGCAAAATTTGAGACTCCTAGCATTTAGTAACGAATGACAAAGACAAATGTCATTAGTAACGAAGTTTCATACAAACTTTAACCCCAAAAACAACCCCTTAGAAGTCGAATATTTGAAATTCCCATCTTAGCGAGCACCTACGTCCTATAAGCAACTCCTATGCAAAATTTCAGATTCCTAGCACTTGTAGTTTCTGAGATTTCGTGATGAGTGAGTGACCTTTCGATTTTATATATATAGATATATTATAACTGTAAATTAAAGAAATCTGTCAAAAAACAATTAATTTTCAATAAAATTTTCATATTAAACGCAACAGCGTAATTATTAAATTGGGCTAAGCATAAAAAACCTGGAGAATGTCTGTAATTTTTGTCAATTCCAACGTCAGCATAAATTAGCAGAAATATATTAGATTACTTACGGCGACCTCGACTCTCAAAGGAGCGATACGTTCGTTAAATTTGTAATGCATATTAACATGACCAAAATCGAATCAAAATCGATACATTTAATTACACTCGTATGGAACTCGATCTTATGAGTACTTTAGTTCTACTGTTATCATTATTGGTTTTTGCGGAAATTATATTAGCATATTAAAATGTAATGTGTAGGTATTTTTCAAGAATTTTGTTGATTATTATGTAATTGTTGGTATTAATTTATTTTATTACCTATTATTAGACAAATGTAAATAATTATTATTGTTATATTGTTAGTAATAATAATAGTAATATAAAGTAAATAATATGAATTATTTGTTATTGAGTCCACCCGCAGTCGTCCATTGGCGCAGGGATACAAAAGTTGTAGGTTCCTATGCTACTTGAGTAAATGAAATATTTAATATTTTCATTTCTTCGCTCTGGTAACGAGGCAAAGCGCGGCGTTGAGTTCCACTACGCAACAAAAAAAACCATAGTTAAGGAACTTACTCCAAATAATCTCGTTTAAATTAATTATAATTCTATCATTTAATAAAAAATTGGATTATTAATAAGAAACCACATCATTCAATCCATTCATTAATATCATTAATAATTGAAACCAATGCTATGTTTACAATATACTCCAATCATACATTACATACAGGTTTAGGAGTTATTGGTTGATTTACAACTGACTAAGTAGAAACTGGATGTAGTTTCCGGCGCGTTGGCCTCCCGTCTTGTGTTTAACTGCATTTACATACAAATCATTGAATGGATTTGTTTGTATGTAAAATACGATTTTGTTAAAGCATTCTTATAGCTTGTTTAAATATGTGTTAGTCATTTTTTTTATTATAATTTATGTGGGATTTCAGTATCGTTTATTGTATTTTTTTTATTTAAACCTTATTATTGTCTGTAAGTGTTTGTATATTGGTTGTTATATAATCTAAATATATAGGTATATTGGCTTAGAGTTAATATTAAAGATGAAAAAAAGAAGAAATCGTATGGAAACAAGGATACTGACCATATATATGTCTGTAAAGTTATCCAATATATTTATAAAAAAAACATATATAAGTAAATTTTTAAACAAACAAAGCAAACACTTTAAGAAAACAAAAAAAATCTAAATTATAAACAAAAGAAATCAAGAAAATCCACAAACATTTGCTCTACACTTAATAGAATGTGATCTAATTTGTTTTTTACGACCACTTATAATATGGTCTTTGGTACAATAATCGACGGTAATAATCTTCCTATTCATCGAATATGATTATAAATTTTATTGTATCTAAATAATACTTAGAATTAATTATGTCTTAGTTATAAATCGATTTGTTTTTTGTGAATCGATGTAAATTTTCATTCACATTTTTTAGGTCAGGAATCGTTAAAGCGTATAGAAAAATATATATAAATATACTAATATTCTTTATTAAAAGTTATTTAAGATTTATTTATCTATCTTTTTTGTCTTTTTTGTGGCTTACAATGTAGTAAAATAAGGAGTGATTCAATAAATATGAAGAGAGTTAAACAAATTCTCAAGAAGAATAAAATATGTATGGGAAATTTACATTAAATATTTACCAAATTTTCTTTTCAATTCATTATAAAAAAATTATAATCATAATTATTTAACTTTTGAACTACCCGATGTCACAAAAAGCTTTGCGGGATTTCGTATAATATTTTAATTAACTACTTAAGCTGAGAGGAGTGCCTCTGATGCCGACAACGATTACTGTTATTTAATTAAATTATATTTTTATGTTATATCTTCAAGTTTATCCCACACATGGCAGGATAGGCAGAGGAAACATGGCAACCTAGTGCTTAGACACTCCGTTCTTTACTTTCCTCTGAATTCTTAGGGCATTAAGTGTTGAGTGGTGGAGCTCTACATCGTGCTTTACCTCTTAAAATTAAATATTGAATATTTATTTATATTACAGCATAATAAAGTAATAACCTTTTATTTAATTAGGAAAACTTCAAAATTGATGATGACGATGCCTGTCCATTATTGCAATTGACGATATCCCCTCATTACTCTCGTTCATTAAAATTTGTGAAGCGTACAAATTGTCATTTATACAGCATATTAAATCATCAACTTAATTATTGGGAATACTCTTTAATTAGAGTTTATTTATTTTGTTCGAAACATAACAATGTAATTATAATTATGATGGAAAAAAAGTTGATTTTAAAGTGTATGTAATATTTTTTGGCTAAGTATCCTTTAAAACTTAAATAAACAGTAGATAAAATTAATAATTTTCATTTTTTTAGTTATTACAAAATATTTAATTAAATGAATATAATACAAACGTAAATTCTTTATAACCATCTCTTATTTAGATATATGAATAATTGAATATTAAAACTACTTTCACAATCGTATATTTTAATATTAGTACATTTCTAAGTAAAATTCAATAAAAGCGACTTTAACTTATGTACGTATATTCGTGCTCGCTTTATTCATCCGGTATAGCCGGATGCCTCTAGTTGGCGGACAAAATAATTTTAAACGTAAATACAACCATGTAAATTTCACCTCTTTCCGCGACTGTTTATTAAATGAAATCTAATTAAATAAGCTTAAAGCTGTATCCCGCTTACATCAGGGTAGGTAGAAGGAACCTAGTGTTAAGACACTCCGATCATCACTTTCCACCGAATTATTCGAGGTTCTGCTTGTTAAAGAAATAAACATATTAATAAATAGTAACAGTTCCCTCGAGTGACAATCGAACCCACAACCGTCGCGTTACAGTCACACCTTTATGCCTCCTTTAGGCCTCAAACGATTTTAATTATTATCACCTCATATTAAATAAGTAATAGCCATTTTAAATCACACCCGTCTTAACAACCAATAACGCGTGTCAAAATTGGAGAAAACCAATTAAATTAGAGCCAAAAACAAGACTGATAATGAGAATTTTACTTCTGTATTTGCCAAAATTTACAAGTAAAGTTTTGGAAACATAAAAGTAAATATACATTCGAGTGAAGAAGTTAATGATAGCCATAAATATAAAAGGTTCCCGTTTCGGCCCCGAGTCGTCTTAACGAGGTTGAATTAAAAACAATGGGTGGGCGATGTCTCTTAATTGAATTGTTCCATAACATTTTACTGCATCTCTTACGCTTCATAAGAGGTGTTGTTATTTATTTATGTATGTTTAAAAAAGAAAATTTGTACTGTATTAATTTATGGCTTATTTAAAAAGTATTTTTATGCTTTATCCCAGGTATTACATCGCAATTAGATAGAATCTAGTGTTAAGACTCTCCGTTTCCTAATTTGCTCTATTTTTTTGTATTATGTATTGTAACTCATTAATAAAAAAATAATTAGAACAGTTTATTTTTTAAGTTGTATAAAAAAATATGAGACTAATAATATCAATAAAAAATATGGACAATTTCATATTGACAAAATAATTAACCGCATTCTTATATAAGTTGAACAAAATTAATTATATTTAATAATATTGCATTATACTTCTCAGACGAAAATTCAATTATCTAATTTCGTTATCCTATTATTTTTTATATTTAACAAATATTGTATAATAATTGTTATATATTTTTTTGTTACAGGTAACGCAATGGTCATTTTGACTACTCATCTTTAGACGTGGGCATGTATAAGTCAATAGTTATACACAAATATATCACTTTTCCTATGTTTTAACCTCGTACTTTATTCCGCACACAGCAGCGTAGGCAGAGAGAACTTAGTGTTAAGACACTTCGTTCTCTATTTTCCACGGAATTCTGTTGTTCGTGTTGAGTGACGGAACTAAGCACCGTCCTTTGCCAAAGCGAAGAAAATACATTAAATATTGCATTACCTCGAGTAGGAATTGAACCCACAACCAGTCGTGCTTACTGTGAAACTTACTTTATCTGAAATAATATAAAAAATAATATATATATTTGTATAATATAGACCTACGTAGCTTAGGGTGATAAACCATTAAAAGTACATTGAAAGTTAATAAGGAAATTCACCGTTACGGCTTTTACTGATACCTTCACAGTAACGAGGTGCGACGATTAACACCGGTTTGTGTAGAGATGGGCAATTTAAATAATTAACATTTTGGAGCATATAACTAATAAAGTTCTTTATTATTAATTAAATAATATTTAAATTTCAATTAAAATATATTTGTGTAAGATAAAAAAATATTTATATTAAGCTACTTTTTAATTTTTCTCCCTTCATTCTAAGACATTTCTGATCTAAAATTTCCGCTGAATTCTCCAGGCAATGCGTGTTTAAGGGATGGGAATCAAACCCACAACCATCGTGTTTTCAGTGGCACGTTTATGCTCCTGGCGCCGTGACTGCATCTACAATATGAATATAAATGTCACATTAAGTTACATAACTTATTTATTAGTTGAATCATTTAAATAATAACGTAAAAAATATAAACAGGCATATATGCCTAATAAATTTTTTTGCAATTACTGCTTTGCATCGTTTAATCAAAAAGACAAAAAATAATAAATTAATTAAAATTTAAAATTATTTTTCCAATGAACGACAACAAAAATAAGAATATGTATAAAATATTAACATACTATATATATTATACAAATTCAGTGAAATGAGAATTCTTTTCTGTATACTTTAATAATATTAAAGTATCGATACAAGCTTATAAGCACATCCCTACGAATCGGAGCAAGCCTAAAAACGGTCAAGACGTACATGTAAAACAAGAGTGAGATAATGATGTGCTTCCCAGACTTCAGGCAAAAAGCGCCGCCTATTTATCTGCCTGCTTTGCATAGCGTAAGCGCAGCACTATTAAATTGAAATGGGTGGCCTAATGGTTAGTGCTGAGGATCTTGAACTAGAGGTCGCGGGTTCAATACCAAGCAAATCTGAGATTTCAAATGTATTTGTGTTTATAAGTCGTCTCGCGTGCTTAGAAAGATAATTTAGAGATGTTTATTCTGTACATTTCATTAGAAAATAATTGTTTTTATTAATTAATCGATATGAAGATTAACTTTTATTAATATATATATTTTTTTAAGTTCTCAAATCAATATAAGTAATTCACTGCGTACTTCACAAAACTCCAAGGACATTCAACATTATATAATCTATCTATATATATAAAAGGACTTGTCCTCACTGACTGAGGTAAGACGCACGCACAGCCGTAACCGATGTGCGTAGAAACGTGAAATTTGGACAGATGTTTACTTTCGTAATCTGGACATCTACTAAGAAGAAAAATTTTAACCCTAAAGGGGTTAAACAAGGGTTGAAAGTTTGTATGGAAAAAAAATTAAATCGGCACCGATTTTTATAAAATTTGAAACTTAGACTCTTAAAAGTATTTAATTGAACACATGTTTCATGACTTTCTAGAATTAACCCCTTAGGGTCCAAATAAGTAGGCGAAGCTGCGCGCGCCCACTAGTATATATATAAAAGATATCCCAAAACGTAATTATCTAACTGTTATAAACAAGTCATTTCCGCCAATAAAAACTATAATGAATAATAAACATATTTGGAGCATAATCAATAATTTCAAAGCTATTAGATTTTAGACTTTAAAGCAGGAAGTTAACTGGTTCTAGTTTAATCTTAATTTAGTATAGTAATCGTGGTCAGCGGCGGAAATTATTAATTATAACCTATTGCTAACAGTTTATATCGCACTCGACTAATAACTTCGCTACTTTTCGCTACCTAAAAGGCGTTATATTAATTAAATCTAATGAGAAATTCTAATTGCTTTCAAATAATTATCTCATATATCAAAAGAATGCTTAAATTATCTATTTAAAGAAGAGATTATATGGAGAATTCATTAGAGTAAATATTTAACGTAACTTAAGGCTGAGCTTCATCATAAAATATGGTAACAGCAGTAGCAGCAACAGGCCGTAATTAATAGTGTTGTACTTAGCATATCCATTTAATTTCGCATAAACATAATAAATAGACAAGTACCGTCGTAAACATGAACATCAAACATAAAGTCTTACTGATTCATAGAAACCGTTCCAGCTTCGCCTACTGAGGACCTACGCTAGCTGGTACTAGCTGATGCTAATGTGCCCTACCCTTGTGCCGATAAACTTGTTTCGAATATTTGTATAATTTAATATTAATAGGTTTTTTTTTTAATAAAATATATCTTGGCATGGCATGTTTTTTTTTAAATTAAAATATAAAAAATGATAATATGTTAAGTACCAGTCTGTAATACTAACAGTCGTCCAGTCGGCCAGTTGTGGCGCAGGGCCACAAGCGTGTGACTAAACTAACGGAACAGGTTATGGGTTCGACTCTCACTCGAGGAAGTGGAATATTTAATGCGACGAAATACCTCGAGAATGCGACGAAAAGTGGGGAACGTGGTGTCCTAACACTCTGCCTACCCTACTTATCCAGCGTGAAGCTAAAAAATATTTCGAAAAAATATATTTCGTAAATAATATCTATCTATATAATATTAATTTAAAGAAAAACCAAAAATTAAATGTATTAAATCACTCAATCCATAAGCGAAACAATTCTGTGGCTTACAAAAAACAATTTCGATCGTCATTGATAACTTCAACTTAATAAAAAAAACGTCCAACACCATAAACAACATCAATTAATACAATTTGTTGTGTTCTTCTTTATATGATAAGTATTCTCCATATAGAGAAACACAATGGCCGCCCAAAAGTTCAGAAGTGGTTCGCTTCGTTCACGCTACGCCGGTAACAATGAGGTCGACTGATCAGATATTAATTAAAGCAGCTTTTATTTAAACTTCCAACCAGCTTTTTACGAAGCCTTAATGAAGTCCATACATGGTTGAGGCAGCCGCTCCAGAATTTGCATTGATCATCAAAGGAAATTCTCATAGCGATTTTTGGTAGTTACGAATGTTGTTCAACTGTATTGAAAGAGTGCTTCGTTAACTGACCAGTATGATAATGTTATTTTTATCAATTTAAAAGATGTTAAATGAAATGAATTGTATTATATGTTTTTTATATAATAAGGCCGTCATAGGGCAGTGGCACGAGTGTGTGACTGTTAACGACGGTTGTAGACACGATTTCCACTCGAGGAAAAAAAGTTCCTAAAATGGACATCTACTATGAAGTTAACAGGCTTTATATTAGGAAAATTGATGCAATGCAAGCAAGAAGAATAAAGAAATATACTTACAACTCTTTTTTTTTTCGAAATATATTGATTTAATATGAGTAGTGTTTATTTGTTACTATTATAAATAAACATTATTTGTCTAATATATAGTACTAGCGGCCCGCTCGCGGTTTCACCCGCGTAAACTATGTTATTATTAATTTCTGTCTCCATGACTACGTCCTAGTGACGTCTATGCAAAATTTGAGACTTCTAGCATTTGTAGTAACGAAGTTTCATACAAACTTTCGACCCCAAAAACAACCCCTTAGAAGTCGAATATTGCAAATTCCCGTCTTAGCGAGCACCTACGTCCTATAAGTAACTCCTATGCAAAATTTGAGATTCCTAGCACATGTAGTTTCTGAGATTTCGTGAAGAGTGAGTGACCTTTCGATTTTATATATATAGATTTATATTGATTAAAACTCACTAGGAAGACCTAAACCTTCTCAATAGCAAATACATCTATTTATTTTTACAAATGTCTGAAAAGATGACAGCGACATCCTTTAAAACAAAAGTGCAAATATGTCAATATTAATAACAAGACTCGCGCACGTGGGCCGACTGGACGTAATGCCAAAAGTTGCTAAATGCAATTTATATGCAATATACACGACATATTATTCGCACGACGACTAAATAAATATATTATTAAATATTATTTTAGCTTTGCAAAAGTTAAAGATATAAAAAAGTTAATAAAAACAAAGGTTTTGGAATTCAAATTAACATTATGAATACAATGACAAAAAAATTTACTGTAAAATGGAAATTTCATCAAATGCTATATGAAAATTCACAAACAAACTAAAAAACATAGTAACTCAGTAGCTAGTCCCAACGTAAGTATTAAACGTAGAATACTTTGCAAAAAGCTCAACAGGCATTAGCAACGTTTGTAATTTCCCTACATTATCCGGTATTAAACTATTATAACTGATTGATATAACCTTTACCTAAAAACCATGCAACGAGATTAATACCTCGAGTCGCCATATCATCGACTTGAGTAGTTTACAATTTAACAAATTTATATTTAATTATTATTATAGATGTTTATGTGATAAGTAATATATAGCTATAATATTTATTTTATTTATATTCATGCAAGTTTCATAAATTTAAATAAAATATGGCATCTAAAATGAAAATCAAAAAATTATTCATTCAATTAGACCATTACAAGCACTTATAAATCGTCAAATTACGTAGAAAAGCTACCAGCTTAGAAGGCAGTTCTGCTAAGAGCCGACAAGAAACTCAACAGTTGCTCTAAACTTATATATTTAAAATAAACTTAAACCTAAAACATATTTTTCCTATAAACATACGAACATTAACCCGTATGTTTCCATGTCCATCGTATCAAGTTTCGTCAAGAAGCATAAGCACTTAACAAAGCACGTCCATATCATCCAGAGGAATCGCCAGACATTTCACTGTCGGTAATGCCAAGGCTGAAGAATTAATGTGGGTGCCAGCCAGCATTGTGCTTAGCTATTGTCAATTAGTATAGGAAATATTGAAATGGCAGGTATCAGGTATTGCTGCCGAAGTAGGTAGGTCAAGCATTTTTGTGGGGCAGTCCCGTAAATCACTTAAGACATTAATCAGATAAGACATTGTTACTTGAAGAATATTGAATACAAGTCGTATGTGTAATAAAAGAGTAGCTATTTGTTTTTTTTAAATGCCATCTTCCATTTTGAATCAACATTTGTTTTGCTATTGTTGTTTCGTTTCGTATGTCGTTATTATAATCGATATTGTTTTACTTTCGATTTATAGAACAATCAATTTGAAATTCGTATTATTAATAATGTGTGTTCAATATGTTTTAAAATAGATTGAATCAAAACAAATATAGTCATTAATCAAAGGCAATTAGATATTATTAATTTATCTCTAATCTCCTGAAGAGTTGAGGAAATGTATTTGTATTAGACATACATACAAACACACTGTACATTATATACCTATACGTACACATAATTTATATATTTTCTTAGAAATCATAGGTAAAGGGTGCCATTGCCAATTATACAAGTTGTGGGTTCGATTCTTACTCAAGGAAATGAAATAGTTTATATTTTATTTTCGCTTCGAAAGTGTCTTAATGAGAATGGAGAGTCCACCTAGCCTGCTATATGTGGATTAATAAAGAAAACCTCTACATGTTTCCTAAGAGAGTAAAATAAAACGAATATAATTTAAAAATAGATATTTCATACTCTACATTCAGTATTAATCGCTTAGCCTATGCTGCAAAATAATAGATACAAAATTATACTGCAAGTGCACCATTCCACCTGTTAATCGGCTTCATTACAGGCAATCGACCTCACCAGCTATGATAACAGAACTGGTGCACCGGACTATCATTAGCTTACTTGGTTGAGGGCTAGTGACACAGGGTAATGGTTCCACGATATAGGTCAAGATTGCTATGTATGAGCCATCCAATACATCATGGATGATGAAGAACCTTCAATCTGATTCAATTGAATACCTTATAAATTGTATACTGTGGAATTTAAGTGGTTTCTTTGGTGGTTGTGTTTTTTTTTGTTTCTTTTAGCTATATGCATATTTGGTACGTGTCTCTTCTGTCAGTGTAGGCGGAGAAAATCTTTTGTCAGTCTGTTCTTCAATTTCCGTCCATTTTCTCTTTGCGGAAAATAATGCTGCGCTCTTTACCAGATCAGGAAAATGATAATTTTATATGTAAATTATAAGTATATGTTATATGTATATGTTATACACATTGTATAAAGTACAGTACAATAATTAGAATATCCATGCCTTATTTAAGTCACTACGCTTAATTAAGTCACTAAAGCAACCGTATATTCTACAAATACATACATTTTGCCAGCCATTTTATTTAAAGACCCCACATATTGTCTCGACCAGTTTCTTGCCGTGCACCTGTTATTGCATAAAATCAAGTTAACTAGAACACCGCTAGTCTGACCAGGTGGACTTCTGGCGTCCCTTTTCAATAATAAAAATAGAATAGAATAGAATAGAATTACATTTAATTACTTTACGTAATTTGTTAATCGCGATTAAATGTTTTAATTAATTATAATTGATTTATTAACGTGCTCTTTTTAATGACTTTGTGGTGACTGTTTTATAAGTCATAAGTGTTTCTTCTATATTAATGAATACATATTTTCTTTACTTGTAACGGACAGGAAAAAACCTAGAAAAATACTTGTGCTAATTGAAAGCATTGTTTTAAAGGTCTTTTGATTCATTATTTATTGACATTTCATTTTATTCCATCTATGTAATGTTGGATGGATGCGAGAGGAAGTGAGACAAGTAATAAACGTATAATGTCTAAAAGAATTTATTTAGTTTTTCATTTATAATTACTATTATATGTTATTAAGAGCCAGTGCAGTAGTACTAGCATCGTATGTGGGTTCGATCCTAGCTAAATCGAATTAATATTTTCACCGTTCTGGCAAGATAAACACTGGCGTTAAGTTTCATCACTCAACGGAATGTCTCCAAAATTGAATGCAGTGTCTCTTTGCCAATTTTCTATTTTCGTTATATGGATTGAAGCTTAAACAGAACAGCACAGTGAGATTTTTTTTAATTCATAAATTTAAAAAAAACCGACTGTATAAACTAAATTAATATATATTTGCAGTAATATTTACGATCAAGACAAACACAACCCTCCTTTCAGTCTTCACCGGAGTCGGGTAAAAATATAAATAATTAAATAAAGACAAACAAACAAGCCTACCTTTATATAATCATTTCGTAATAATACCGTAAATCACGCTTCCATTAATATACGATTTAAACAAATAATAAATGTTTCGTTCTCGTTGAGCTCAGATGCTCTAATGAAATACAACTATGAAGGTGGGTATGACCACTGATAAGCGAGCTATTGAGACATTTACATACATGTCCAATTAGGTATTCAAAAGTGCGCAGATATCTTATACACTTTAAAACAAGCCCGAAACGCGGCGTTGCTCTCTTTAAAGTCATCAAAATATTTTATATTGTAGTCCAAGTATACTAAATCTTTTCTTCTTTTCATAAATTGTAGCCTGTTGTATACGCTACTAGCTATATGAAAACTAAAAAAACGATTTAGTAATAAAATAAATATAACATTTTAAAATTAAACCATATAACAGTAATAAATGTAATAAAAATAGCTCTTACAAAAAACGAGCAGAGACCTTAAAAAATATGACTATTATATACGTATAATAATTACTGCAAAAACTTCTAGTGCCATTAATAGACGAAGAAACAAGATAAAGAAACTAGTTGGCCCTCAACGTCCTTGGAGTCGTTAGAGGAATATCGATATTATTATATATATATATATAAATTTTGCACTATTTCAATTTAATTAATTAAACTATACGTGCACTAAATACGTAGGAATTTTTATTCAAATTGTTTTTTTTTGACTTCCGTATTATATTCAGAATAACATTTATATAAGCAGAATAGGGTAGGCTCCCTCTGAGCCTAGTGTTAAGACACTTCCCACATTCCGCCAAATTCTCAAGGCATTACGTGTTAAGTGGCGGAACTCAACACCGCACTTTCGCGTCGACCTAAGAGCGAATAAATGAAAATGTTAAATGCTTCATTTCCTCGAGCGGGAATCGAATCCATTACCTGTCGCGTTTACCACACGCTAGTGCCCCGGCGCCACCACTGGCCTAATATATACATGGATATGCGTCCTATATTGAAATATTTTTGTCACTAAAATGCATATTTAAGTGTTTATTTCACATTTTAGAGCATAAATATCATATTAAATAATTTTGTAACATAAATAACAATAATTATAAAACATACTAATAAAGCTGGTTAAATAGTCAAATAGTCACCATATTTACTTAAGTACCATAAAGTTCACCATAAAATTTATACCATCATTTTCTATACTCTCGTTGTAAAGTCGTTGATTATATTACGATATCATTATATGCGTTAATAGTATGAGAGCTATCTTGATGTTTATCGATAAATGATATAATACTGATTATGTTATAATTATGTCTTCTATAATAGAGCAGAATAAGTATCTTATAAATGAACGACAATTGTGGGTTCATTCCCATTTGCGGAAATGAAATAGTTAATTTTTTCCTTTCTTCACTTTGGTTTCGCAAGGCGTGGCGTTCAATATAGCCACTCAACACTCAATGGCTTAAGAATTTGGTGTAAATTGGGGTGTAGAAGTGTCGTAATGGGAAACGGAGTGTCTTAACTCTAAGTTCCCCATCTACCCTGCTGTGTGCGGGATAAAGCGTGAAGCGAAACTAAACTATCACTTATTAACATATTATTAATGAAGCATTCAAAGTAATAAAATTAGTTTACTCTGTTAATGGCACTTTGTTTTACAGTCGAAATATGAACCTCCGCCTATAGAAGTCGGTTAAAAACACAAAAAAAACTATAGATATACCATAGTTCATACACATTCATACATTTATCGGATCTTATAGTACGGGGTCAATTCTACACTGAATCCTCAGTAACAATGCCAACTGGTTTATTAACATAACACTATAAGTAGAACAAATAGAAGGCTGAGATACTTTTGATATCGATATAATGATAATGGTATGTTGTTTCAATGTTGTTTAATTATTTAGGAAAAAATTAAACTAGTAATTGCCTAAGAAGTAAGAACTACTGGATAAGTGAAAAATGTTTTAATAATATGAGGCTATTCCATTGCAACAATGTAATTACCAAACTAAACCTTTTTTTAGATTCTTCCCTCAAATAGCAGAGTTGGCAGAGAACCTAACGTTAAGACACTCCATTGCCATAAAGATTCTTCCGTTCTTCACTTTCCGACGAATTCCAGAGCCATTATATGTTGATAGGTTGAACCTAACGCCGCCAGAATGAGAAACATGAAAATATTAAATATTTTATTTCCTCGAATGGAAATCAAACCCACAACCTGTCGCGTCTACTGTCGCAGTCTCTGCGCTACTACCGGCTTCCCTATTAAACCATTCGGTACACAAATATTAAACAACCTACTACTACCTTTACTTATACGTAATGCTACCTAAGCATTTTACCTTTTGTTAATTAAAAAATACCTCATGGAATTGTACGCATACGCGTAAATATTAATACCTGGTAAGTTGACAGTCGTTTGATTTATAAGTGCATTTTTATTTTACTCTATGAACATCAATAACCGCCCTATAAGGCTTAGTGGACAAGCAACAACAAGACAAAACATAGAAATATTAGAACGAGTACAAATAAAATATGTGAGTTTCTTACAAGAATTTTATATAATTTTAATGTAAAATGTTCATTAAGTTTATAGAGGAGTGGGTCCGTCTGTCACCAGGCTGTATCTAATGAACCGTGATACTAAGATAGTTAAAATTTTCTGTGGGCGCTATGACAACAAATACTTAAAAACAGAATAAAACAAATATTGTTGGAAGCTTTCATACAGTAAAAGTGTTTTTTGTCGTTTTTATAGATAATGGCAAACCAAAGAATTCTTCGTGTGTGAATTCGACTTGAATTCGAATTCGACTTAGCCGGTCATCAATATCGATAATCTTGCAATCATTTGAAGACAACATCGTAAATAAAATTTTATGGTGAAAAAAGTTAGAAAAGCAACAAATAATATTACGTTTAATTAAATTAAGACGTAATCTTACGAAAGCAGCCACGAATGGACCAACCAACTTAAAATCACGTTTTTATTTTATAAACGAAAGTTTATGATTTATATATATAAAAAAAAATAAACTATCTCTAATCATTCCATATTTCGGGCAAGAGCAATGTATTTTATAATTTATCACGACTTTAACAACTAATAAAAAAAATATATAAGTGACAGATTTCACTTTCGCCCGTCGTAAATATTTGATAATTATTTTTGGACACAAATTTACTGGGCACGTTTACATCAATCAAAATCAAAAATGTAGCATTGTATTTTGGTACTTATCGTTTCAGTTTTATAAACTATAATTGCTTGGACAAATAGCTTTGATAATAATATGTTGGGGGGTATTCGAACATGTTGTATGATATAATTAGTGACACTCGCAACATCCGGTCGCCATTGCCGCTCGAGATATGTCCAATACAGAGATTTCTTAATAAGACTCTAAAGCAATACCTAATTAATATAGATAGTATTTAGTGCCAATAAATTTGTAGTTTTCATCAATAAAATTAGACATCTTATTAAATTATGTCACTGGCTATTGCATTCTTTTATTACATTAAATGCATAGAACAAATTATTACAATTAAAATTGAATATTAAAATTTTATTGAGGCCAGTCGTGGCGCAGCCGCACAAAGTGTAACTTTAAGCGAGACAAATTGTGGGTTCGATTCCCACTCGGAGGAATAAATAAAAAAAATATTATTTGTTAATATTCTCATTTTCTTCGCTCTGATGTCAAAGCAGAGCGCGTTGTTGAGTTCTGCCATTCAACACGCCTCAAGGAATTCAGAAACGGAGTGTCCTAACACTAGGTTCCCTCTGCCTACCGTTCTGTCTGGATGACGCTAAAAAATTTTAAAAAATATGCATTCAATATTTAAACCTACAGCTAAGCTGTATCAATTACGGGCCTCTTTCTTCGGATCTTTGATCATACTATACCTAAATAATATCTATAGGGAAAATACACAATGATAAATATATTGTTTCTAATATTTATTATAGAAAAATATATTTTCTTTTTATTATTTTACCTTATAAAAGATTATTTAACTTTTAGATCATCGAATTTCAATTATTACTACTAAAACTAAATTAGAAAAAAATATTTTCTCGTCACTCCATATAATAAATAGAAATCGTAAAAGTCACTTATATGTAATTAAAAAGTTACATGATTTACGAATGATCCAGTTCTGTCATCTGTATTCAATTGAGATTAGCCACTTTCGTTATCAAATACCTACTTGCTGATAAACCTGTTTTAATAATTATTTAAAACTTCAACAATTTAAAGAAATCTTCTTTGGATGTTTTTATTCTTAATTTCTTACTTTTTTTAGCTTTTAGCTATATCCCACACATAGCAGGGTAGGCAAAGGGAACCTAGGAACCTAGTGTTAACACATTTCTTTTTCCCACGTCGCACGAATGAAGTGGAAATTAACGCCGCGTTTTTTTTCTACACCAGAGGGAAGAAATGAAAATATTAAATATTTCATTACCTCGAGTGGGAATCGAACCTGTCGCGAAAGTAACACGCTTGTGCCCCTGGGCCACTTAGACCTTGGAAATATTTTAATAAATTCTTGGAAACTCGGTAATCATTTACGACAGTAATTATTTATTTACGTTACATGTTATTTATTTATTGATTGATAAACATTAGCTAAGGTGGAATTATTTTGAATAATTTGCATTTTTTTTCTGATATTAGATATGTAAATCTAATTCAATTAAATTTAAATGTTAATTATGTTATACATGTTCGGCCCGCGTCTTCGCTCGCGTAGACTAGAACTAGAGAACTAGCCACCAAAAGCAACCATAATCATAATAAAAGAAATCTATACAAAAATCCCTACAACTTTTAACCTTTTATTAACCGACTGAGACGACCATACCATAGGATAATAACAACCTTAACATATATTACGATATGCGAACACGGCACGCGGCACTTCCGCAATTTATTAAGGGTATGTCTAATAAAATCTAGTACTCCAGGCTCGTTCTTGATAAAGAAGTGCCGCCCACGTGTTGCGTTGGCGAAATGTCGTGTTTGTGCCCAGATATATACCAGCTGTTCCGCATCAACCTGCGGACAAAAGACTAGTTTTTATATATATAATCCAAAATATATATATATATTATATATTATTAAGTATATTGATGTCATATATTGAAGCTAGTCGTAGCATAGGCACAAGTGTGATACTATAAAAGCAAAAGGTTGTGGGTTTGATTCCCACTCGAGGAAATTAAATATTTAATATTTTTATTTCTTCCATGAGGTTCCCTCTGCCTACCCTCCTACTTGCGGTATACAGCGTGAAGCTGACAGAAAAATATTTGTATAAGGTTATGTATTATTTTATAAAAAATCAAAGATTTTTTCCACTAATAAGGCATGTAAGTCAGTTAATGAGCGTCTCTAGCAACTCTCATAAGACTGGTACGAGTTATTAATATGATAACATTAATAGAATTTTCATTTATTAACGCATAAGGCATGCCTTCAAGAAACCTGTAGGAATTTATATCGAGAAAACGTGTTTGGATTTACAATTAAGCAAGTATTAATAGAAATTCTAAGTCAACATAGTGATATTTTTATAAGCGACGACTAATATTTTTTTCTAAAACATATTTTATAAAAAAAACTTTAATAATAATTAAATAAAACATATGAAATTTAGAGGTGAATCGTCGCCCAAGTGCATAAGCGTTCGACACTCAGGCATTGCTTGTTTAGTGGCGTAACTCAACTCCTCTACACCAAGGCGAAGAAATGGAAATGTAAATTTAAATAAATATTTCATATCCTCGAGTGGGGATCGAACCCATAACCAGTCGGTTGTACAGTCACACTTTGTACCCTACCCTACGCAACATCCAAGATCTGTAATCAGAGTGCCATACATCATTTTAATACTGGACATGTCCCCGCAAATCCGAATCACCAATGCAAATGTGCCTGGTCTCCCGCCTTCATTCTAATACTGCTGTGTTATTTATGATGCAACTCTTGCTATCTACCTTCTGCAATTTTGTTAAGATTATTCTGAATAAATAATGAAAATGCATTATTATATCTGTAGTGGACTAATGATAATTGTTCACCCAACTGTATTTACTATGGAGGAACTCTTACATTGAATGTTACTTGAGATTTGTATGGTAGATATGGTAGGTTTCTTTAGGTCGTAGGTTCATTTTATTAAAACTCTTTGTTTATTATGCTTAATTACAACGAAAAAACATGTACGTAATTTATACACTGTTTACCCTCGTATCCAATTTAGCTCTTTTAAAGTCCAGAGTTGGCAATTCCATAAAGGATAAGAATTGATTATTTTATTAGAAAAATTCTTAGGTACATTCAGGAAATTTGGCAAGCAGTCTTGTGACTGGTGGCACAGTACCCCTTAACTATTCCCCCTTCAAAATTGAAATCCACAAAACTTACGCACAGACAGACACACATCCCAATTAAAATCTACTATAGCAAATAAAATAATTAAAATAATTCATATAATTTCATTTATTTAATAGATAAGCCAATATAATAAATATAATTCAATTATAAAATTAAGTGATTATAAAAAATGTATATAATTCTTAATTATTTTTACCTTTAATGTTTTGTATTGCAATAATGTTTATCAGATCTCGTCTAATGATATACTTTGATATTTAAAGCATCCATATTTTTGCAATTTACAAGTAGATGGCTTTAATATACAGTTTTTAACCTTGTGTTTATTACCTTCGTATATATAAGTATGAAAAAATGTACACGCTCGATACATATGTAAGGAAGTGATATTATACATGTTTCTATCTATTCCTTTATCTAAAATTAATTTTAAATATATATGTTAAATTTTTATATATATGTTATCAAATTTTATTAGCAAAAAACATCCTTTTTTATTATATCTACTTTAGTATAACGTAGTAATATACGGTGTTTGCCCTCGTATTTAATTTAGTCATTTTTAAGTCCAAAGTTGATACAACAATGAGTGACAATTGATTATTCCCTTCGCCTAATATTTTTTACGTTTCCGTTAAAATTTACATCAGTCTCTTGCATTTTTTTAGAGTAATCTTTATCTATATATATAAAATCGAAAGGTCACTCACTCATCACGAAATCTCAGAAACTACATGTGCTAGGAATCTCAAATTTTGCATAGGAGTTATTTATAGGACGTAGGTGCTCGCTAAGACGGGAATTTGCAATATTCGACTCCTAAGGGGTTGTTTTTGGGGTCGAAAGTTTGTATGAAACTTCGTTACTACAAATGCTAGGAGTGTCAAATTTTGCATAGACGTCACTGGGACGTAGTCATGGAGACAGAAATTGATAATAACATAGTTCACGCGGGTGAAACCGCGAGCGTGCCGCTAGTACCTAATACAAGTAAAAAAAAATCTTAATTTAAAACCGTCGAATAGAACTTAGCACATTTTAAGTATGTCTTTATATAAGAAATATTTATTAAATCGACATCAACTTAGACGTTTTTCCTTAAATCTATGAAACTACGGTAAGTCTTGCTAGCTAGTGTTCAGCTTTTACGACACTTGTAATTAGTGCGACGCAACCATATTTCTTACCGAACGACTATAACTCGGGAACTACAGAAGAATTCTCCACTCTTAATGTTATAAAACAGTTTATTACTGAAGTAAATACGTTTAGAAAACAACACCTAGACTGCTTTCCTTTTAACGAGTGGTGTGTTGATTTTAGGAACACTTTTTATGACTAGGTCAGGAGATATTTATTAGTGTATTATGTGTTTTAACACTTAGATATCTTATTTATATAAATTTTCAACTGTTTTATAAACTAAAATAGACTAATGAAGGCTGTTATAGCGTTTTTTTTACTAACTGTGTTTGTTATTTAAAGTATTTAAAGACGAATTTATTATAAATGTTTCTATATGAATTGGCGTCAAATGAAAAAAAATCAGCTTCATGCTGTATCACGCACACAGCAGGGTAGGTAGAGGGAACCTAATGTTATGACACTCCGTTCCCTAGTTTCCACTGAATTCTGAACTGATTCGGAACTGAACGCCACGCTTTGCCTCGACACCAGAGCAAAGGAATGAAAATATTAAAAATTCAATTTCCTCGAGTGGGAATCGAATCCACAAAATGTCTCGCTTAGAGACGCACGCTTATGCCTTTGCGCCGGGACTGGTCTCTGGTATATTTTTTATATATATACATTTTTATTATAGATACACGGACTTATAGTCTATCAGTATATATATATAGTTCATATTTATAGCACGAGGAAGACCAGAATGTTCAATACGTGTGACCACCATTTTTTTAACAATTCCCAAGCGTAGAAAATAACACGGTCGATTCAGTCTAACATATATATTTATAAACATATATATATTTCTCGTATAGTAATGTCATATGCCATACAGTGATCGACGATCAGTTTCCTAAAATAGTGATGTGAAATAAATCAAAGATTGTAGTTGTCGATATCTATCTAAAAACTAGCGTGTGAATCTCCTACGGCCTCCATCCTATGAGAGAGTATGTGGACTATTCAAGACATATGGGGCTATACTATTTGTATTGCCTTTTGATTTTGCAACTAACATATAAACTTTGCTTCAGTAAAATATATAGCAAAGGATATATATAGTATGCGAATAAATTCATATTTTATAACATTTTCTTACCAAATTAGGAAATTTTATAAGATTTATTTTTCGTTTCTATATTTATTTTTATTTAATACTTTTAGATGGAGATTATTAGGCTTATGTTTTTTTAATTAGTACCTTATAAAGGCAATTATTTGTATAGATTATTAACAAAAGCGAATAAAATGAATTACAAATTTTTTAAAGCAATCGAAACTAAGTCAAATACAAGGAAAAAATTATAGAATACGACCAAGCCTTAATAGCTTAGATATACAATAATATACCAGATGAGAACTGAACCCACGACCTCATATTAAAACAACAAACAAAAGGTCCTTAGATGTTACAAAATCTACAATGCTAATGCCATTAATATCTATGAAATAATACGCTATCAACTACAAATTGCAATAATTACAACTAGAAACGTAATGGAAATTCCTTATATGCTGAGTTTTTAATAAATTAATACCAACCTACTGGTGTTTTTATCGTCAGTACATCCTACCACCACCACCACCATATGTTCCGCTGGTGACCATGCGAGACGCGTATCATTGGCGGCTTACTTCACACGAGACCTCTCTATCATGCAAGCCAATTTACACTTTATTATGCTGTCATTGAAACTAATTTACTATGAACGGTAGCTAATGTCTACACTTGGAAGAGTTGATTGATGGGAGAACGCGGTAAGTCATGATACCTAAACGGTTGTTTGTGATTATAGATTTATGAATAGAATTAACAAGAATAAAATAAGCGTAACAGGTCGTGGGTTCGATTTCCATTAGAGGAAGTTAAATATTTAATCTAATCTCTTCGCTCTGGTGTTGAGGCAAAATTCGCCATTGAATTCCGCCTCGACACGTAATGCCTCCAGATTTCAGCGGAAAGTGAGGAACGGAGTGTCTTTACACTACGTCTGACCTTTTACAACTGGAACATATCATTTTATATCCTGCTTCTAACAATGATATTATGCTTCCGTAAATGATTATATATTATATATTTGTGTAATACAAAACTTATATAAATATAAGATATTTATTGAATATTAGATCAACCTTATATATATTTCAAACGATATTATTAACTTACGTAAATTCTAAGAAGCAGTAAACACACTGTTTACACGGAACGGAATCGTTCCATACTAAAATACGATGTCTCATTTCAATTCACACCTCACCTTCAATATAGAAGCTAAATTATTATTAGCTTATCGAAAACATATAAACTAACTTATCGATAGCACTCGAACATATCGATAAATAAATATAAAATATATAGAAGTTATCGATAATTTAGTAACCAGGTGGGACGTATTGACGAGCCTATTCGGCATGCCTACAAAAGTCAACGGTGGACGGTTCAGAGTAGAACCGATTCAAATGCTAATATATCACGGCGGGTGCGGTGATGGCGCTCATTGGCCATACAATTTACATTAACATATATAACCATGCTGGCCACGCCTACCACGCGTCACCACGCTTCCGAACGGTAATTATTGGTAATTAGTTGGTCGTGACTACGAATCTGGTGTAAATGTTCTATGGGTCGTTCAAGCAGTCTAGATACCCAAATGTGGCCAAATCTTTGTTAATTCCGACAGTCTGATAATCTTCCACGTTTGTATTTAAGGCCAGTATTTATAAATAAATAGTTCTGATTTGAGATGGATCTTGAGATGCCGTTTTCATTCATAGATTTATAATTTGTGAATGAAAGCGGCATCTCAAGATCAATCTTAAGTAGCAAAGCAAATTTCCACAACCCAAAATTTATTTCAACAAATAAATGGTTTTAATCATACCTACCTATAGTTAATTAACTTGTTTTTATAATAGCCTTAGAAGACCACCTTCACATCGCCTCTAAATGTACAAGCATATATGAAATATCAACGTTTTTTACTTGCCTTCATATCGAAGCCTCAGAGCTAAGCACGGAACAGTGTCACAAATCATAAGCAAGCGTCACTGGCCTCACGAGCTCACCAAATAAGGATCCCGAGAAGTCGATAGCTGACTTCGCTTAAAGGATTTATGTCGTCCTTTCGGTACAAATTAGCGGCGTGTTTGATCGTAGGCGTTAACCAACAAATTTGCGACATTGTTCTGGTGGTATCATAACTGTTGAGAAATCTTAGCATACGTGCCATTTCAATAGTAAAAGGAGTTATGCAATTTGGAAAAACAGTATAAGGTTAATCCATGGGAGACTATGGGCACAGTAGTAGATCATATTTTTTTTTAAAGCCAAGAAATTTAAAAATGTTATTTGTTATTGCAAATAGGATAATTAAAAAGCGTTTAGAAATTATGTAAATTTTAGTTAATACATAGTCCCGGTGTCAGTAACGAAAGTACGAAAGTATTGTACGTAAAGTGATCAATTATACGAATAAAGCTGTTTACTGAAAGTAATGTGACTTTTACATGTTAAGTTCAAAAGTGGAACATGTGAAAGGGACGAAATTAAGTAAAATAACTTGTTGTAAAATAACTCGTACGAAAATATTTCATACAAATAAGAAACTAGCTAACCAACCCTGACTTTGCCTGTGTGTTTTATATTTTAACTACTAATATAATAGATTTTTTATATTATCAGTACAGTTGATTACTGTATTTTTATATAGACATATCACGAACTTTCGCAATCTTGCCGTTTCGTAATATATTTATAATTTATTCGTAAAACTGTACTTACCTCATCGTAAAGTACCCAATAAAGTATCGTTAATAATTAATTTAAAAATCATCATTTCTGAATCAATTGCTCCAGTTTCGATGTCGCAAGCCTGTGGGTGGGTGTGCGTCGAAGGCGAGCGTAGGAGCGTCTATCAGATGGTCACCCCGCACCGGTCCTCATTTCGCAATTTTAGCACGAATTACCTTACAACGTCCTTATTCTCTTATCTTTTTAGTACTCATAATATTAGTTGACTTACATTGATAAATTTTAGATAACGTCTAAGAATTTCTATTAAAATAATTGTATTAGAATTTTAAAGGTGAAAAAATAAAATTTATTCAGATGCCACTTGTTAGGTACTTATAATAAGTTAATTAACTGTTTTACTTACGTCGCTATGTGTTTGTTCCAGGTCGGTGGCGCACGAGCCCGATGAGCGCGTGCGCGGCGGCCGCCATGCGCGAAAAGCACGCGGCGCCGCGCCGCCTAGCCTCGCCGCCCTCCTCGCCTCTCGAGCGACATCCCAGCCCTCTCGGCTCCCCCCGCGCTGACGAACCTCTGGACCTCAGGGTCACGCACAAGCGTCCACCACGATTAGAAGATGAAAACTGTAACCTTATCACTCAGTCGCCGCCGCCGCCGCCGCATCCCACACATCCGGCTCATCCAGCGCATCCAGCGTTACTACAGTTTTGCCGCCGATTGCCGCTGGCACTACCAGCGTCGTTCGGACGCTATCCCTTCTTGCCTGCTGCGGCTGCAACTTTACTAGCTCCTGGTGCTCCGAGAGCACCGCCGGTTCCCCAAAACCCAGGAGTAAACCGAGCACGGGACCGATACACATGCTCATATTGTGGCAAAGCATTCCCACGAAGTGCTAACCTAACGAGACACTTACGGACGCATACAGGCGAACAGCCTTACCGGTGCAAGTACTGTGAAAGATCATTCTCAATATCATCAAACTTGCAACGACATGTGCGGAACATTCACAACAAAGAAAGACCTTTTCGGTGTCGTCATTGCGACCGCTGCTTCGGCCAACAGACGAATCTGGACAGGCATTTAAAGAAACATGAAGCAGAAAACGGTGATGATAACCGCCGGAGGTCCCCAGAAGAGACCTACTTCGAAGAAATTAGGTCATTCATGGGACGAGTGGCGCCGGCGCGCCGCGCTGCCACGGCTGCGAGCGTGGCAGACCATACCTGATAGTGAACTCAAGATGTAACTCAATATACGATATCTGGTCGATACATCCAAATGACTCTTATGTGTAATTACAACTGTATGTCATTGACTCTGAGATTTGACACCTGATTGAAGCCTGAATAAGCCGCACCGTACTCTATTGAAAGTTTTAATTGTATACTTCATTCTGTATTGATATTAATATAAAATTATATGTGGAATATATTGTTTGAATGTATATTACACAATTCAAATATCTATGTCTTTAAAGTGTATGCCGACTTCATATTTTTTTTATTTTTGTATGTAATCAACCCTTAACACTTAAAGTAATTAGGGGGAAGTTAAGACATGTGTGTAATTTCAAAGCCACAAAACAAACAATTCAATGTAAATATGTATGAAAATAGTTTAGTTAGGACGCGTACCGAATTTTTACTACCGATAACGTTATACGACGTAGAATCTAATTTTATTGTATATGCATAATGACGTAAATAGGTAGCTCTATAAGTGTTCAGTGTTCGCTATTTTAGATTTAGTTATTAATTAAAACGTATGGATGTAAGTAGATTTGTATAGTTTTTTTTGTAAATTTCGCTTCATTTGATGTTATTATATATTTTAGTGTTTTAGTCTGAAAGGAAACGCCGGTTACCAATAAACTATGACTTGTTGCTTATTGATGAAATAAATAATTTTATAAAATGAAGAATTTTATACTGTGTGTTGAGTAAATTATTTAGTTATAGAGCGAAGCCACAGAGTACGATAAATATATGGTGTACAATTTGAACGTTCATCGCCCTTGTTTGTTATGTTTAAAAATATTACGAAAATTAGAAAATATTTTTTTATTTCTGAGATTTTATATAGAAAATTATATACATATTATTATTATAATATACAGATTATTTTGTAAATCTATGAGAAAAAAACGATTCGCTCGTTTAAAAATCTTTTACTAAATTAGGATAGAACATCTGTGATTTTATTTATTACTTGGCCGCAATTGGATCCGTGTATATTGTTATATCAAATATGTTGAAGGAGGTCTTTCAAAGAACTAATGTAAACGTTCCTTTAAGTATAAATAGATCTCTATTATTGTTACGAGTATAAAAAGTATTTTATGTTTTTTTTTTCGTTCTTTTTTTTACGTTTGTCATACTTTTTTTCATTCATTTACCTATTCTTGTCCATTGAAATGGATGATTTTAAATCTCCATAAAATCAAATTTGAGCTTTGGCCTGAAGTTTTCTAGTTATATATGGCTATTCTTCTAATTCGCATACAAAATTGTTAAAAATTACAAATTTTGTACTCACATGTTATCATGGCTTGTATTCTACAGCCGTTAATAAATTTTACCTAAAGTTAACTTATATCTAATCTAAATAGTTAAAAATCATAATAAAATACAGATTTCTATAGAAAATTATGGTACAAACATAAAGAGCTATTAAATTGTTATTTTCCTATATATTTGAAAATATTTTTCCAACTACCCACAATCCTGAGTCAGTGTTACCTTTAATAATAAAACAATTTGCCATGCCCTTATTCTATAGTATACTCGTACCAAAACATATAGTTAGGCATATAAGAGATGCTATTTAACTTATCACTAGAGTACTAAGTAATAGAGATTACCTTTGTCGTTTTATACTTTTGATACCTTTTAGGCGTTTGGAGGTCACCGATTACCTTGTCAAAATGAAATAAATAACATTAAATCGATTTTGTGTATTTTATTATATATCCTTTTTTTTTTTTTTGTTGGTTTATTCGATACAGGAAGAAAAGAGGAAAAATTTTTTACAGTTTATTAAAATTAATTTAAATATTTAGTCATATTTTAGTAACGTTGTCTACTTTAACATTATAAAAACGACATAAATGAAGTCACATTCTATAAAGTAGGATCTCAGAAAAGTTTCAGTGAACAAAACTTACTCGGGGGAGTGAATTATTATTTTTTAATATTTTCTTCGCTCTGGTTCCAAGACAAGAGCACGGCGTTGAGTTTCGCCTCAAAATTCGCCTGAAAATGGGAAACGAACAGTCTTAGCACTAAATTCCCTCTTTTACCCTGCTATACGCGGGGTACAGAATGAAGCTGAAAATAAATTAAATATCTAAAAAGAAACAAACATACGAACTGTTAATCCAAATACAATAATAAAATACTAGCACAAACATTTATTTACGCCTAGGGCATTTTAGCGCTCCGCCTTACAAGCGGCTTCGCTTTTACGATATGATTAAGCTTTATTGCCAATAATTTGAGAGAAACAAACCTCCCTGTACTATTGTATAAACGACCAATTGAATTTACAACGCTAATTAGACCTTCGTTTCGTTGGTATTTTCTATGGCCGTTACGATATTTGCTGTCAAAATTAAAAGTAATCTATTGCGTGATAGTTCTAGGTTCGATCTCCATTTGGAGGAATAGAAATGAACACTAGTTTTTCTGTCTCCACTCGTCCATTTTCAGTATAAAGCTGGCAAAGAAATAGATTATATAAGTGAAACTAACACTGTTAACAACATAATATAAACACTAAGCGCTGTTATCAGAACTCGCTGATTTGATCACAGTGTAGCAAAGCCTGACCCGCAAATGAATGGGTTTTTTTATGAATGTTATGTAATAATATAACAGAAGGTTTAATATACCTATTTATTATATCGAAATATCAATTTCAAAGACATTTCTATTTTAAAAGAAAAAAACGCATTAGAAACGTAGCTACCGATGCCGATGCCGTCGCCTGAGATGGTTTTACCACGTACGCGCCGGCCTAAGAACTATGTCGGATGCAAGTGCCATGCTATATCAGTTCCTGGAGTGAGACCTCCCGGACGAACAAGGAAGCGTTGATTGGATGTCGTGATGCAGGACATGAGAGCCAATGGTCTCACCACCGAGGACGCAAAAGACCGTGCAAAGTGGAGTAGGCTGAGTAGGAAGGCAGATCCTGGCAATAGCCAGGATTAATGCCAGGAGGAAGAAGACAAAAGTAGCTACCGACAACTCATGAAGGTATTAAAATACAAAAGTTATATAATTTCAAACGAACCTTATCATAAACTGATAAGTTTAAATTATATAATAAATTTTATTAAGTAAGCGCCGCCCTATTCTAGTCGGTCTCGAACAACAAACTATAGGTTTCATTATGTATAGTACCTTAACGGAATCGTTTCCAAATAGTATGGTGTAAGTTATAAGAGGGTAGACCTAAAAAAGTTAATACAATACAAGGATCCTTTGCACCTTAGATATGTATTAGGCAATTTCAAAATACATCTTCTTTTTTAAATTGGCATATTATTTATCTTTAATACAAGTATAATTAATAAAAAACCTATAAATAATAAGAGGTTTTATATTATCATTTATTGCTTAACAAAAAAAATCTAACCAGAAATTGAGGCCAATCGAGGCAAAGGCGCTGTGTGACTGTAAATGCGACAGACAGTGGGTTCAATTCCCAAAATACATTTTTTTTTTCATTTCTTCGTTCTAATATCGAGGCATAACGTGGCGTTTAGTTCCGCCACTCAAACATCTCCAAAATTCGACGAAAACTGGGGGGCGAAGTTACTTAACTAGGCTTCCTCTGCTTATCTCATGCAAAAAAATAACAAAAAAAAATCAGTTTCTTACATTAAGTTTATATAATAAACGAACTACCGACCGCCGTCTATCAAATAGAGCCTTGGCTAGAATGCTTGTACTGGGTGGGGCAGATTGCACAACGATGACACGGCCGGGCTAGTTAGCGGCGCGTGCGCGTGCCACCGTTGCGTTGCGTTGCGTTGCGTTGCCATATTTATAGCTTATTGAAAAACTAACGAACGCTTTCGCAGAATTATGAATCTGTGGTCGACAGACCGACAGAAAAAATGGGGGGGGTCCATTGCAATCCTCTCTAAATAACCACGATTCGTGACGCCAATCGTAAAATAGCCAATTATAATTGTTACATTCGTTTTTAGAAACCGCGGACAAAAAATCGATATTATAATCGATACATGTAACGATTGTTACGGTAGCTGCGTCCACTGATAGAGTGTGAGTGCGGTGAAAGCAATGGAGAGTGGAGAATGGAGAGTTAAATGCTGTAATCGTTTTAATGATCTTCTTATTAATAATTCAATAATGACATTTACATTATAAAATGTACAAGTAAGCAAGTATATTTTGAAAGGTCGCCCCGAATCCGTACAGAATACAGATAAGATGTAACCAGCGCCGACGACCGGCTATGGTCAGTTGCGTGATTTTGAGAGCAAACTTGCGGTGACATGTTGTCGTGGATATAGAATGTATATTTTATTTTTTTTTATTTTTAAATAAATATTCAAATATTTAGCTAAATAATAAATAATGTAAATTCACAGTTAGTGTAAAAAAATTAAACAAAAATACATATTAGACTACATAGATAATATAGAACTAAATAGAAAGCATAGATAATGATAACAATAAAGATTACGGTGAGATCGCTAAAAAGTAAATAATTTAATATAGCAAGGTTATAGAAATTTGGACGTATGACAATAAGAAAAAATCCAAGAGACACGGGTTCGAATCCTGCTACATTATTTTTTTTATACAATGCAATTAAATATATTTTTCTAGTATAACCATGGATATTTTAAAAAAATTTTTAAAAATATCACATCCAGCAAAACCACATCCAGCATCCGCGACACAAAACAGGTGACCGATCCATCACCTGTGCTCAGCGACGTGGCTAATTAAAGGAAAGCAAGGTCGGTTGAACCAGACCAGCGCCCACTCTAGTTCACAAAAACAACGACGTTACGCAACGCTGGCCGTTTCTCCTCCTCCTCCTCCTCCTACTCCTCTGTAATTGTAGAGTGAACTGTCACTTTTATATTTTTGGACACGCGACTTTGCTTGGTTAATAATTGTTTTTAAATTTATAAGTACGAGGATGTGAATTTGATGTTCATTCTAATTTAAGCCTTGACAAGACAAAGTGATACATTGAGTTCCGCTGTTCTCCGCTATTGTCTCGAAAAGCGAGCGGAAAGTAGAGAATGGAGTGTCTTATAACTAGGTTCCCTCTGTCTACCTTGCTATAAGTGGGATATAGCGTAAAGTTTAAAATAATATCAGTGACTTAAGAACTGTAATGTAAGAAAAATATATACCGAGAAAGTAATAGAATTGTCAAAGGTAAATAAAAAAAAACATATTTGTATATTTGTTTTAATCACTTGATGTTTCGTGTTTTTATTTCTAATTAATACATAAATGGTTATATTCAAATATATACTCGTTGAAATATTGTAAAAAAACTCGTTGCTTCACATACACACAGAACTTACTTACCTTATCAGAAATTATATACTTAATTCAACACGTAACAAAATTAAGTCTAAAATTTAATTTAAATTAAAAACTAAAATTAACTTAAAAAACGTCCGCTTAAACAAAAACCAAAATGACAACCTGATTCCTGAGAATCATCTTACCGTACTTTTAAGATTTCTGCTGTGAAATTTTTGTTACTAATAAACATAATGATAAGAAAATAAAGTAATTTTATTAATAAATTTAATATTAACTTTTTTATTTTATCTATATATGAATGAATCCACCTTATATTTTAAGTATCGGTTTGCGATATCAAAGTAAGAAAACCTCCTATCTTATCGGAATGTTGTCTAATGCAACATTCATGGCACCTCGGCGCAAGAAATTTTTGGCTGGTATGGGTAAATGCTGACAATAAAAAGTTTACATTTTTACCTGTATTTTTAAATTTCCTTTATAAAATTTAATCACCTTACAGAGTGACTGTAAACGCAAAGGGTGTGGGTTGGATTCGCATTCGGCGCAATTGATTATTATTTGTAATAGGTTTTTTTTCACTCTGTCATTTCTTCGCTTTGGTACCAAGGCACAGCGAGGCGTTGAGGTCTGGAACTCAACACGCATAGCCCAAAAAAATCGGCAGAAAGTCCATGCTATATGCGTGAAGCGGAAAATAAATCATATTGCAATTTTTTTGAAAATTTCTATTTTAAACTATACCTAAGCGCAAAAGCTTTATGCACAAAATATACTTGTAAAAATCAACAACTTTTAATATTATTAATAACTTTTAATATTAAAAAACATCAATAAAATTTGATCTATTTATTCAAAATATTATTTTAGCTAAAACCATACCTTATTTGTCAGTTTCCAATACACGTTTAAATTATGCGGATATAACGCCTTACATTCGTTTAAAGTAGAATTTATATGTAATTTACAACTTAATTAGGGATTAGCTAACGTGATTAACATTCATATTTACTACAGCATTACAACTAGATATCTACTGCTACAAAGAAACAAACGACATTGCAAATAAAAAAACTTAACACAAGGTTCCCTCTGTCTACTCTACAGCGTGCGGGATTCAGCGTGAAGCTGATATTAATTTGAATAACGCACTTTCCTTGCAAAAACAACAATTTAAAATGTAACTGTAAACAACAACACTATATTTAAATGCAAATATATGCTCTTATAACTTTCCATCTCAATTATTGAAATGATCGAGAAAGCACATGACGATAAATGCCTTACTTTAAAACGATGCAACTCGTTATGGCTCATTTAAAAGCAGTTATGAACTGAGAACGTCTTGATAACTGAATAAAGCGGTACACTGTATCGAATTACATATATCGATAATTATATGTTGTGCGTTATCGTGCAGTCGCATACTATTGTGCGTAATTCTACACAGTATTGCTAAATTATATAGTGCTCGCAGTTCGTATCGTATCGTCCTATAACCAGTTTAATTAAAATGAAATGGTTCCCATATAAGGGATATCTGCTTTTTTTAAATTAAAGTATATACATATATGTATATGCGTATATGAACTTTATTTTTCTTATAATTTTGAATGATATTATTTAAGAAATGTAAGTTTCTAAAAGCTTCATATTTTACGAATAAAATACAAATCTTATTTTTTAAAGGATTTACTTGTAATATATACATGTATTGTTTAATACAAAATTACATTGTACATTACGTTAAGTTTTAATTAATTCACTTGTCTATTATAAAATTTTGGTAGATTTAATTGGTACAAAAATAAAAAGTTAATGCAAAACAATAAATAATAAAATAATATAAGCGACGTTGAGGTCCGCCACTCAACACACAAAGCCTACAGAATTCGGCGGAAAATGGTTCACAGAGTATCATAAGGTTCCCTCTGCCTACCCTGCTGCTTGAAGAATACAGCATAAATCTAAAAAAAAAATCCACCCTAAACTTCATCAATATACCAATACATCCCGAGCATTCACCTCCAACAGCAAAAACTTAACGAAACGATATCAAATTCCTCAATAATGAGCTCCTTCGGAAGACCCGAATGCCTGAACTCTCCGCCATCTGATTAATTAGCTGGCGTATGTGCGAAATGTGCAACCGCACTTTTTACTTTCTCACCTTATCGCGGTCGATCTATATATTTCAGCTATTTGGTAGCGATGCGTACAAAAGCTGATGCTTGTTCAATACAAATAAGATCGGCATTCTTTTCAAGTATATAATTTTTTTTTTTATTTTCAAGTAAATATTTTAAAAAATTAGTTATTTACAAAAAACATATTTTTTAACATTGTAGAAGCCTTATCAACCAAACAATATTTAACAATATATATTTTTAATCTGTATATAAAGTTAATAAATAATTAGAGCATTGTTCAATTGTTAATTTAATTATGCAATATTTAATTAAGCAACAGTAAAAAATTGTAGAACCCATTGTGGGGCACAACTATGCGAGAGTTGTGGATTCTATTCCCAGGGGAATGAAAAATTTAATATTCTAATTTTCTCGCCTTGATAACGAGGCAAAGCGTGGGATTAAGTGTGGAAAGGAATTATCTTAATAGAAACGGAATGTCTGAATACTAGGTTCCCTCTGCATACCCAGCTGTGTGCGGGATACAGCGTGAAGCTGCCATTTTTTTCAATCCCTCTAGTAAACCAACATGTTCAACAATATCACCGCAGTACGTGACAGTTTAAACGGCGAGTACACTAACCCCGCGTTTTCACTCTCTATACTATCCCGCTACATTTTCTAGATACAGTTTTTCATTGAGCCGCCAACTAGACTAGTTTCACTGATTGATCAAACGCTACAGGTTTTTATATGTAGCTAGGTACTGAGCAATTATATTTTTAGAACTTAAAAAATTAATCGATTTTAAATAAATCGAGCACTTGGGTCATCATTTGACGAAATTTGTAGCAATATTTTGTGAGAAATATAGTTTTTTTTTTTTGGTTTCAGTTAATTACTTACTATTGGCCTATTTTTTATTAAAAATTGATGACATTATCACGCTGTATTCCAAAATCTATATATATTAAAAATAATTTCAATGAAATAGAAATATAAAAACTTTGATTGTTTTCGTTGTTAAATTTGTTAATATGAATAATAATTTATAAACATTTTTTCACATAAGCTTAGTAAAATATATGAACGAACCTTGAACCTTTTATAGGACATATTTTTTTACTGAAATTATTTTAAGATTATTTATATTATATTATCATTTTAATTATATTGTACCAAATATACGATTTTTAAATAAATAACTGTGAATAATACAACATTGAAGAAATCCAAGGATCACACTTAAAACGAGTTGTAAATTACTTAATTTATAACTCTTAATTAGGTTTCGTTTCCAAGCAACGCAGTTAATTTTTTTCTTTTTATATACAATTTGACATAAAAAATAACCTTCAATTGAAGAACTTATCCTTTCATTTTAACATTTACGATGCCAGATGACTTTCTCGCCTCGAACTTATATTTTTTTTTATTTAAAAAAAATATATAACGCGTAAAATTACCGTTAAACTATTCCTTACAGATTTTTTGAGTTGTCGATTTTTATTACAGAAAATCTAATATTATATTAATTTTATAGTGACTGCACTTTAGTTTAGCCCAACCAAATAAATAAATAAAGAAAATATTTGCATTGCAATTTGTACTATGTACTTTTTAAAATTTAAACTATAGTTAAAATTTACTTAAGTAATCTAATATTTCATATATTAGATTAGGTTAGCAACTCATCTACTAAGAAAAAAATCAAATTACAAAACCATAGGTTGATTTTTAAAAATATTTTTAAAAATCAGCCTACAGTTTTTAAAAATATATGCAAATATAATTAATAAAATGTAATAATAATTACATATTTATAGAATTATATATTTTTACGAATCAGCCTTAAGGACGTGTTGAGTGTCAAAGCTTCACTTATTTAACACAGAAAAGAAGAATTAAAAACATCTACATATATTATACATACTTACAAACATCAAAAAAGGAAAATCATTATCTTTAAACTTTGACAAGAGAAAGACTTTAACGCGTCCAAAGCTCCAAAGAGGACACTGCATTCAGTTCTTATTTTTTATTAATGCAAATAAAAATATTTAAAAAAACATGTACATCGTATTTACTTGCATATCTAATATAAACGCGGCGTTGAGTTTCGCCAATCACCATACATTGTCTCGAATATTGGTTGCAAAATGGTGAACGGAATGTCCGTTACCTTAACAGTAGGTTCCCTCTGCCTACCCTACTATGAGAGAAAATAATTTTAAACGTGCCTTTAGTATTTGAAAATCGAGAAACAACTACCTATTTTACATTAATAAAATAACATAAATATACTCGTTTCACGTCTTAATATAGCACCGTACGTATAAAATACGAACGATTCCAGGCAAAATGGCTGATGAATTATTTAATAGTACAATTACTTACTATTAATACATGGAAGTGATAAATAAATCATTCTGTGGATTCACAGTAACGCTGGCGGAATCGAATAGATTTATCTAATAATAAATATGTTATAGTAAAATTGAAAATCCCTTATTAAATGGAGATTAGAGATGTATATTATTTACTTTCTTTATTAACTAGTGAGAAACGTTTTTGTTTATATGAGCAAAAAATCTAAAATATAAATATATAGGTTTCGTTCCGTTGAGTAGCAGAACTCAACGCCAAAATTTGTATTGCCAGAGCGATGTGAAAAATATTTAATAAATAATTTTCCAAGTAAAAACAGAAAACCAGTTGAACTGAGGCTCAGTCGTGGCGCAGGGGCCCAAATGTGCAACTGTAAACTAAACAGTTTGTCGGTTCGATTTCCAATCAAATAAATCCACACGCAATAACTCCAGAAATCGGTGATGTAGAACGGAAGTATCTTAATGGTAGGTTCCCAAGTTCCCTCTGCCTAACAAATAAGTATAATTATACTTATAATTATCATAAATACTAGACACCTCTTTCACAATATTGTGGTAAAGTATCCAATAAATCTTTTATTCATTCTGCAACCGCAAATTTGATGTCGTAAAAGCAAGTAGATCGATTCCACTAGGAATTATAGAAATTTAATGTATCAAACACTAACATATGTACTGGTTTTTAAGTCAATACTAAAAAACTATACGAGAAATGGACATGCCTATGCTATACTTTCTGACTACTTTTTCTTTCAAGACAGCTACTTACTATCGACAATCGATATTAAGATGTCTTACAAGATAATTGCTTGTGAAAATAAGAAATACTTCCATTTATACAATACATATAATAATAAATTAAAAAGTCACATTTAATAAAAATTAAGGTTCCCTCTACTTACCCTGCTATGTACACCTTTAATAAAATAGAAGAATAGGAAATACATAGATGTTAACACTTCATTCTACACTTTCAGCAATTTTTTTAAGACATTATCTATTGAGCGGCGTAACTCAACACCGCGCTTAATGGCGTTGATGAAACATAATATTTTTCATATTGCAATTGCAAAATAAACAAAACTCCAATATCATAGACAACAAACATAATTCTTGGACTATCAGATTAATAAACGACATATAATAAATTCTCAATATTCAACTGCATACACTTACGTAACATTAGGTACAATTACAATAGAGAAGAAAAAAAAACTAAATATTCCTCGACTATAATATAATATAATATAAGTTTATTATATGATAAACATCTAAACCCATTATATTAGATATTTCAAATTCTTCATCTCCCAAATGGGGAACCAATTCATTTTAGTGTAAATGTCAGATTGGTATTTATACGCGTGTTTTGCATAGTGAAGTGAATTATAAACGTGACGTACATTGAGTATAAGTGAAAAGAGAAGCTGTGGTAGGAGAAGGAGGGAACGCCCACGAGGTCACTGGAGGTACATGTCTTAATTTAATTGTTATCAACCACGACAATCAAAAGCATAAATATTACAGTGCGTGTTTATTTCTTGCAAAAAAATCGAGAAATCTGTTTTAAAACCATTAAAATCCAGATCATACTGTAGCAAAAAAGGGAACATGAAACCTGTTATTTTTTCAGCTTCACGCTGTATCCCGCATATAGCAGAGTAGGTAGAGGGAGCTTAGTATTAAGAGCACCACCCAATTTTCACCAATTTCCTAAGGTAATGCGTGTTGAGTAACGGAACTCAACGCCGCAATTTGCCTCAACAACAGAGCAAAGAATGAGAATCGAACCCACAGCCTCTCGCGCTTACACGCTGATGTCACTACACCACGACTGGTCTCTAACGAAAGAAATCTGTTTTATAACCATTAAAGTACAGATCACACAGTAGCAAAAAATGGAACAAGAAACCTGTTATATACCTGTTTTTTTTTCTCCTTATAACAGAATAAATAGCATTAAAATTTATTTTTATTAACACTAATGATAATTTGCCATTCCAGTATTTATAAAGTATCTATATACAAGTAATTAATTAATGTAACTGCGAATACTTGTCATACATTGTTTAAATCTTTAAAGTTTCTTGAATTATGAACGCATTGCATCGGGAAATCGGCGAAAAGGGGGGGCGCTTTTAATACTAGGTTCCCTCTACCTACCCTGCTATGTTCGGAATGCAGAGTGAAGCGGAAGAAAAACATTTTTTAATGATAAAAAACAATATTTTAATAACATAATATTTTAATACAATAATTGTGTTTCTTTATGCCGAACGAAAATGGCGAACGGAACGTCTCTAAAGGGAACAGAGTGTTAAACATTAGGTTCCCAAGTTCCCTGTACTTACCCTAAGCCCAGGATACGACGCGAAACTAAAAAAGTAAATACACATTTGTATGTACATCTTTACATGTCATAAAAGACTGAGAGGTATCTTGCGGGATTCGTGACCGGCTCTAGTGATGTTGTACGCTCGGTAGGCGCATATTTATGCATTCAAATACAGCATCAATCATTCTAATGAGCTAGTACACTACGTATGTTCCACAGTGCCTCTGGCGCGAGCCATCGCTATTGATAGTGTTGTCTTTGCCTAATTTTTTTTAGGTGTATCGATTTTTTTTTAATTTTTAGATTTTTTTTTTTTAGTAGCTGTAGATTTTCATAATTTTGTAACTTATTATTAAAGTTTCCTTATAAAGTAATAAGTTGTAATTTTTATAAGTCACTGAACAAATAAAAATATAAATATAAATTAATATTTTTATACCTCATTAGTTTCACATCACAAATAGCACCTTAAATTACTTCATAGATACTTATCGAAGACTAAATAAATAAAATCAGTAACGCTGTATCCCGCATGTCTGCTATATCCTTTCCCCACTTTCTACCAAATTTTTGGAGACATTGCGTGTTGAAGGATGGAACTCAACCCCGGGCTTTTGCCTTGATGCTAGATCGAAGAAATTAAAATATTAATAAATAATAATTCATTTCCCCTGAGAGGAAATTGAACCTACAACCTTCACGTTACCATCTAACTCTGTGCACCTGCGCTACAACGGCCTCAATCGCAGTAAGTAAATATTTATAATATCGATACACATAACACAAAATCGATATCGATGATACAAAGAAGGCAATAAACCCTTTTAAAAGCAGCGATATTCAACTAACAAGTTTAGCAATGAAGGAAAGAAAGCTGCCCGAAGCGTCCGGCGCTATTCACAAATTGGCACGAGCTAGGCACGCGTTCTCTTTGCAATCCTAATAAACTTATCACTCGAATAGATTTAATCGATTTTTAACTATATTTATATTGTAATAAAAGCTAGTTTAACTATTTATATTAGGTGTACATATGATAAAAAAAATTAAGTGATAGATTACAGAGATTGAATGGTGCAAGCAATGATACCACGGAGCCATTAGTTGAGGCAAAAAGGATGGAATTCTTTTGATCGTATCGATTCTATTTTCTTTGGATTTAAACACTGCTGGAGGGAAATAAGAAAGGTTACATTTTATCAATCTACTTTAAATGAAAGCTATTATTTATTTCTTTAAGTTGTTTTCTTTTTAGAAAATAATAGTTATTTTTAGATAAATCTCATGATCTCTAAGCCTCTTCTAATTACAATTCACTGTATTATTTAAAATTAATCGAAAAATGATATAGCATTTAGTATATGTCATTTATAACGCAGACCACTAAATGCGACAGGTTGTGGGTTCGATTTCCACTCGAGAAAATTAAATATTTAATATCTTCATTACCTCGCTCTAGTGTTAAGGCGAAGCGCAGCGTAGAGTTCCACCACTCAACACGCAAAACCTCCAGAATTTAGCGGAAAATTGTGAGTTGAGTGTAATAACACAAGACTCCCTCTGCTTACCCTGCCACATGCTGGAACTAAGAAAAAAATATCACTTAGCGTAGAGTGCCGCCCCTCAACACACAATGTCTCCAGAATGTAACGGAGAGTTGTGAGTTGAATGTAATAACAGAAGGCTCCCGCTTCTTACTCTGCCCCACGCGAGATAGAGCGAGAAACTAAAAAAATAACACTTATTACTTTCACTACCTAATGACATATCTCTTACAGTTATCTCAAGGTTGCTCCTATGAAACCGTAGATATCTATATATATAAAATCGAAAGGTCACTCACTCATCACGAAATCTCAGAAATCACATGTGCTAGGAATCTCAAATTTTGCATAGGAGTTATTTATAGGACGTAGGTGCTCGCTAAGACGGGAATTTGCAATAGTCGACTCCTAAGGGGTTGTTTTTGGGGTTGAAAGTTTGTATGAAACTTCGTTACTACAAATGCTAGGAGACTCAAATTTTGCATGGACATCACTTATAGGGCGTAGGTACAGAAATTAATAATAACATAATTCACGCAGGCGAAGCCGCGGTCGGGCCGCTAGTACCGTATATAGGAGTTCCATTGACGCAGCATCACGCCATCAACATTCAATTATTCTAATCATCTCGTCAAGCCGCGGGCGCACTTCGCAACGTCGGAACGGCAAGAGGTATTCATTTTTCTATAGTAATTAGTGGAACGTGAGATGGACATTAGGTGGAAATTACACAGACTGTTTGTTGTTGGTTTATTTTATTTATTTATTTACACTTTATTGTGCACAATTATACATTAAGAAGAAAAAGAAGAATATAAAAACGACAAAAACACAACAATTGACACACAAAAGGCGGCCTTATCGCTAATCAGCGATTTCTACCAGACAACCTTTGGGTTAGGAAATCTGTGATAAAATAGATCGGGTGGTGTAAATAAACTTACATGTCATATTAAATTCTAATACATAAACATAATACATATATATTTGAAAAAATACATACCATTATAATATACTAATATATATAATAATACTATTTATAACAATTTATTACACTTTACGGTTTGTTGGTGATGACAATATTAATGTTACTATAACGAGTTTAATTAACTATTACAAAGAGAAAACGGTTATTTTTATTAATAGCTAATTAATTAAGAGTACTTACAAAGTATATAATAATATTTTTGACAGTATCAAAAAAAAAAGTGAACAAGAAAAATTCTATTCTATATAAATACTTATTTAAAAAAAAAACTTTTTATCCATACCTATATTATAAATTCGAAAGTAACCCTGTCTGTCTGTCTGTCTGTCTTTTACGCAATCAGGGCCAAACCGCTAATTCAATTGTGACAAAATACTCATATAGAGATACTTGAGGGTCTCGGGATGAACATAGGATACTTTTTTTTCTCATATTCATAATATTTTCGATATATACCAATATATTAAAATACTTATTAATTTGACATGCAATTTATTCCGCCATGTTAATAACAACCGTCGCTAAGCGACCCAAAATGAGCTTGCTTAACGCATCTCTCTATTGAAAACTGAAAATAATTTCATAAATATATTTAATAAATATTCATACAGTTCAAGCGGGCGTAGCCGCGTTCGGGTCCACTAGTATTAATATAAATCACCAACAAGTAGGTGCATGTTAGTTATCTTTTATAACCCTTGTCTGACTAATAATACTTAATTATAAAACTACAGGCCCTTTAACATCAACACAACACATTGCGAATGTTTTTCAAATACTTCAATAGATAATTAGAGTATAGAGGACTTATTGACTTCCGTAATATAATACAGATTATATAAAACTAGCTTTTACCAGTGGTTTCGCCTCCATGATTAGAAAATTGCTAAGAGATGGATATGTCACCCTAAACACGTTCTCAGGACCCAAAGTTGCTTGGACGAGTATGAAAGTTCAACGTTACTCTTATATCATTTTTTTCAGCCCCGCTCCTTATTTTACATATAATGGGGGAAGTACTTATTTGCCTCCCCATTACATATGAAATATAATCTAGTGTCAAGATATTCCGTTCTCTATTATAATAAAGCTAATTGTAGTATAAAGGATATATACAAATGCAATTTCTCAGTAATATTAAAACATAAGAAGCACAGATAAGTAATTAAAGTAACTTGTTAAGCAATTATTAAATTATTCATGCGTCGTTATTTTAATTAGCTCGTGATGTTCGAGATTAGCTCGGACGGGTCGTGAAAGTTAATTCCCTTATATTTTAATAGGGATTGATTTCTATTCTAAAATTACTACCTATTTTACCCTACTTAATAGGGTAAATTCGGGATAGTTGCCGCACTTTTCAAACAAGTTCGAAGATTCGAGTATGCAGATTCTATTTTCTACTCACCTTCTTTTCATAATGACATCAAAAAATATCTGTAATATAAATAAACAAAGATATAAAAAAATATGGTTTATCAAAATATAGCGTAGGGTACTAAATATCTGTAATATTAAAGAAAATTGGAGAACGGCTTTGATTCTCTGCATTCGCGAAAACGTAAAAAATACAGTGCCATTATATATTTATAACATAAAAATACCTTATATTTACACTCTAATAGCTATTCAAGTTTGTTGCAAACTGGCACAGTAACTAATTGAAGCGATTCCATAAAACAGAACAAACGTAAGTAAGCAATTTCAGCAATCGCATTTAAAAATTAATAGCCATTACAGGTCGTTTATGGCAACAATTTTATATTTAACAATAAAAAAATATATTATTAACAGAATAATATAAAATTTTAACTTGTTCACACCAAATTAGGATGTTTTAAATTTCTTATTAAGGCATACACAGTTTATAGTTACTTTTGTTGAATATAATTTCATAGTATTTAATTATAATAACTGAAACAAGATTATTATAAATACTTGGAAATAAATTTACATAATAAAATATAAGCTGTGAGTGCTGATACAAAATAACATACAACAACGACTGTGAATTATTTTAAAAAAAGAGAAGTGGATTTTGTAACGAAGCATCACCCGTCAGCTTCTTCCGGAGCCTCAGATCTGTCTGGGAGTACCAGCTCACCTTAATGATGTCAAGAGGCTACATAATGTGTTACCCATAAACGGAGTTTGGAGTTCGTTACTGTCGTGTCACTCTCGGTGACATCTCACTGCCCACGAACGCTACTTTCATACAAACCGACAAAATAAAATATTTCCTCATTATTATATAAAATATAAAATAAAGCCTGTTTCGAGAAGCGTTTATTACGAGGTGAAATTATAGCAAGATTTTTGTAGAACGGCCTTAAACACCTTTACTGTCCATAATAAAATTATTTTATACTAAAATTACTATATAGTGACATATATAACTCAAGTGTCCTCAAGAAACTATCATTGTAATAAAGAAGTTTTTTTTATGACCGATGAATCAGAGGCGAGAGGGATGACCTCGCACCAACCTCCAACCTCCAATTCCTCTCGAAATTAATTTCGTCGTATTTAGAAACAGAAGATTGCGAACGTGTCAAACAATAAACTTGACGTGGCCACAGTCAGTCAGTCAGGCTGTGCCAGTCACAGCTAGTTCAGCTATAATCTATCTAGACTGATAAGGTCATACTTTCTAGATTATGTCGTTCAAGAAACCTTGGTTTTTTTGTCGATAAAAAATGTGTTGTATCAAGTAATAAATAAGCTCACGCCCAATTACGGGTATATTTTACGCAATTTGCTAATTAATCTTTCGGTTACAATTTATTTAAATAATTGAAGTACTTATTTACTTTGCAATTTATATGGCAATATAATGTCTCCTTTTCAATATTTTTTTAGTATCACGCTGTATCCCGCAGCGGGATAGCCAAAGGAAGCCTTGTGTTAAGACACCTACTCATTTCCACTGAATTCTGGAAACCAGATACTGGATTCTGGAATCTGGATACCTTGATACTAAAGAAAAAAAAGACATTAAACATTTAATTTCCTCGAGTGAGAATCGAGCCTACAACCTGCTCGCTTACAGTCATCCGCTTATGTCTCTGCACCACCACTACCCTCTTTTCTATAATTATATAATCATTTATAATTAATAAATACAAATTAAATTTAGCTTTAGCTGACATCATTGTATGTAAAACGTTGCTTCTCGTAATACTGAATGAACAAAGCAACGAACGGCTTGAGCGAGCACACGCGTACTACCATACCTTATAATTAGACGATATCAATTCGATGCGATAGCGTGGCGGTCTCTTACGAAACTCGTCCAGCGTCTAAAGGACCATATTGATCACTCAAATACACTAAAACAAACTATAAACCGTAAAATGCTACACAAAACTCACCTCTCACCCACCTAAATAAAAACCAAACTTGCATATGCTCCAATTTACAATAAGACCTTTTTAAACACCAACAAATATTCACCACTCTCGAAACAGTTATTCAAATGCCCTAATTTCGTATAATCAATTAAGATCTCTATTTCTGTTTAAATAAGATTTATTTTTGTTGAATCGAAATTAAGAAATGCTGCCTTTAGATCGATTTGCTGTATGAAATATGCGTTTGAATCAGGATGCTGTAATAGTCCGGACGCGGGTCTAATTACCGCCGCCACTATATATTGCAAAATGAACGAAGCTCGTATATACCCTTAGGCTGTTACCACCTGGGCTATTGTTGTATGGAACACATTTAAACCCTGAACAATGTCTTATAATGACCTGGGTGTGCCAGGTGCCAGTTCATGCTACCGATGGCGGTTAATGCAGCATAATAAACAATGTAATACTTATCTACATCTGGTCGAAACTATTTCTAATTAATCTCAAGTGTAATTCCAATCAGTAAATAGTTGTTATGAAAGTTGGGGACAGTCGTAGTACAAAGTGTGATTGTAAACTTGACAGGTGTGTAGGTTTGATTCTCACTCGAGGAAATGGTTTTTTTTTTTGGAATTAATTTTCTTGATTCTGGAAACGAAGTACGCGGCTTTGAATTCCTCCAGATTTCTGCGGAAAATGGGAATGAAATGTCTTATTATTAAATTCTTTCATTTTTGTCTTTTATTACCCTTTTTTTAAAATAAATAACAAAGCTAGAACTTTAAACTAATTTTACAAGGACAAATTTAAATAAGTAAATTATATACGCATTAATTTATTTGAAAGATAACTTATCCTCTTTAATTAAGGTAGTATGTTTTATAGGTGCTATAATAGATTTTTATGGAGGCATAACTTGAAGTTGGCCGCATATAATTAGCAGCGTGCAAGTGCACCTCACGACTACATTAATGCACAATATTAGTATTACGGGAATTAATTATGTTATATATAAATCTTCTGTTGATGAACATATATATGGTGGTCTGCAGTTTCAAGGTGACCTTAAAACTAGGATTAATTATGTCTTCTTGAATATTTTTTTTATGTTCTAATTATATTTTATTCCTTATGCATTTTTTATTTATATCGAAGAACTGTATTCTTTATTATTTCGGCTAATTTACTGGTACCGAGGTTTAAGGTGCATCTTTTCGACTAAAAATAGTTTTGAATTGTCGGAATGAGAAAACTATTTCATTTATGAAATATAAATTGAACTCTTTGATGTTACTAAATTATTTTAATTTTGCTTAATAGCAAATTCTCATCTTAACTATACTATGTCATTAAGACATTTTCGTTTCCCCCACTTTTCGCCGAAATCTGAAAGTGTCTTAAGTGGCGGAATTTAACGCCACATTTTGCCTTCTAACTATACAATATACTTACACAATTGCCTCTAATAAATAGAAGCATATTCATTGTTATCAAACAATGGAATAACTTAAGTACTAATAATATTCTAAGATAAGATACAGGGTGGAAGAGGCAGCGCTTCTTTTACTGAAATTGCATATAGGGTAAAATATTTCAAACCCAGAATTAAAAAAAATTATCAAGGTACCTCAACAGTTTATACGTAGGATTTTTTTTCATTTCACGATTTTTATCCATACCTGTATTTCGTGTCACGCACACATACGTATGCGATGTTGCCGCTTTGACAGGTAAGTGTGTGCGTGCCAATGTTATACTTTACAAATGGCGTTTTATTTTAAAACGATAATTTTATTATTTATTTTGTTTGAAAAAATAACTTTTTCATTTTTGGGAATTATTTTTTTTCCGAATTATATTAGGCTTTTATAGAGTAGTTAAAACTGTGGTTTCATTTAAAGTGGCGCTGACAATTCCACCCTGTATATGTCAAATTATATTTTAATTATGGAAAAATACATAAAAGAATAAGAAGCTTTATAACATGCTATTATATCTAAATAAAACATAAATAAACTACCCGACAAAGTAGTTATAATTGAACGTTTCTTAAAAAGGTAAACTATTACTAATGCAACATCATCAACAATGTTACAGCCAATACTTGTTTAATACTAGAGTCCTTGCCAATCACTTATGTGGAACAAATGAATAGTTGAGACGCGCTAGAACTAATGACAGGAAACAGTCTCAATGTCTCAATGTCTCAATGTCTCAATGGTTCTAGTAAAATTAATATGATATTGGAAATGCACAAGGTCGACCACACCATTGCTCTTGATTGTATGTATTGATCCCGATATCTAATTATTAGTTATTAAAATTGTTGTTTAAAGTAGGTCAGATATACAAGATATATAATAGTGTATTGGATATATACAAAGCTAAGGTTTTAAAAATAAGATTATTTAAATACAAGAATATTGCAGAATCGAAAATCTTTTGGAGAGGCCGTTGTAGCGCAGTGGCGGTATCGTATGACGGTTGTGGGTTCAATTTCGACTGGGGGAATGAATGGTTTTCATTTCTTTGCACTGGTAACAAGACAAAGTGCGACGTTGAATTTCATTACTTAACGCGCAATATCTGCAAAATTGGACGAAGTGCAGAACGGAGTGTTAGAACACTAGCTCCTAGAAAAAGAAACTTTTATAAGTATGGGACATTATAAAATGTAACATTCCACATAGTGAAATATACATATAAATATAAATAATAAAGCTTTCATTATTATTTTGTGTTACAATAACAAATAAATGTCTCGATATTTTTTTATAGAAATACTCTTAAAAGAACTTGTCTAACATAATTTTCAATTGAAATTTTGATTCAGATAGACAGACTTACGTCAATCAGCAAAAGTAATACTGCCCAAAACAGACATATCAACATTCAAAATAGCTTAAAAAATATGACTCTATACTACTATTATATAATATAAATCATTATTTTTTTTGCTCCAATTCTTCGAAGCAATCTATACATACCTGTTCTCCGTAATCTCCTCTTCCCGCAATGCGATACTCGATATGATTTTCGGAGAAATCCGCACACGCTCTGATGTGCGCAAATTATTTCTGACGGAATGTTAAAATAATAAGGTTCGACGTGTTCGAGATACGTCGCGGGTACGATTATCGGTTGATGGTGAAATTGGACACCGATTGGGACTTCTTTCATTTAAAAATACCATTTATTTGACGTAAAAGTATATTATAAAATTAAATTGGTTTTAGATATATTTATGAAGATATTTGAGTAAATGCATACATATAAATAAACTTATATATTACACAAATAATAAAAATGTGAATGTAAGTTTGTTTGTTACATTTTCACGCCAAAACTACTCTAATCGATTATTATGAAACTTTGTACACATATTCTTAGAGATATTAGAAGAGACATGCGCTAATTTTATATATAAAAAAAATATTATCTTTTAGCTATAATATAAAAATCAGCTAGCGAAGCCTCGTTTGTCTCTAATATACATATAAAAAAATACTTACATACAAACATACACTAATATGGTTTGTGTTTTAATACATTCCTAAATGCATCATTCAAAAGAATTCAACGATGGTAATGTTGGTTACCAAAAAATAGTACAAATAACATATAAAAAAAAATGTATACCCTAACTTTAAACATATTAAGAAATTTATCTGAATAAATATTATGAGATACGTTTATGAAATATTTAAAAACGTGAAATATATGCTACATTATAATTATTGAAATTTAAAACATAAAAACACAAAAAAAAATATGTCATTATAGAGCTTAAATTGTAAGTAACTTATATACATTATGTTAAAAATAAAAAAAAGCTTTACATCACTTATTTGGCTTAAATGCCTCAGGTCAGGTATTTTTTGCAGCGTTCTCACGTACATCATACGGTTTCCATTAAACTTTTTCACGCGAAAGTAGCTTATTAAATAATAAAGAGAGCATTATGTAAAATCGAGCAGTGATGAGACGAGAAAGGCTCGAGACGGAGAGCTCGCACGACCACCAAAAGCATAATTTATAACTACATTTCACGAAGATCTTGCTGGACGACTTGCAATATTAATATTGGTGGCTGCATCATTAAGAAATTCCTTTTATTGCAACTTAAATAAGTCCGTTTGCGATCACCCTTGTTAAAGGAGGCTACCTTTCTCCGAGGTAGCGGTCTCGCCCTTCTTTTAAACCAATTTAATGTTCGATCAATTTAATCGGGGCCCGACAAAAGAAACTTTTATCTGTTGCACTCTATAAACTTGATATTTTGTGTCTGTTCGAGTGAAAATTATTAAAAATAACAAATTTAAAGAATTGCTTAATGAATTTTATGTTGGTTTTTTATTTACAAGTTTAAGAAGCTTTTCGATTCTCACTGGTGGTAAGGAAATATTTAATTTTTTTATTCGCTCTGGCGTCGAGATAAAACGCGGTGTTGAGTTCCGCCATCCGTCAATTCATCGGAAAGTGAGATATGGAGTGTCTTAACACTAAAACTCATCTGTCTACTCTGCTATATGCTACATAAAGCTGAAAAATAAACGTTTAAAAACTTGACTTGTATGGAGTGTAGGTGTACAATTATATACATATTCAACATTTATGTTAAAAAAAAGGTGTCAACCTGTTCAAGAGTAATACGATCTAATCATACATACATTTATCATAATGTTTTTTAACTTCAATGTAATCTTCCTTGTATCAACTGCGCATTATAATAAATTACACATTGTCATACAAACTGGTTAAACCGCTCGCTGCCCTTGAATCGTAAGTGACACCTCACTATGTCTCACTCCCACAAAATAGAGCTTATCGGCCGTACCATCTCTTGTTAATTGTGTCAATGAATATATAAAGCGAGTGATGTATCACTAACAATATAAAGGCGGGCGTAACCTTCGAAAGCCTTCGACCTATGTTTTCACCTCTTACTAGTTTTAAATCGTTTGCACCTATTGTTTGGAGAACATAGGAAATCTACTAATTATATTATTATGCTAGAAATATAATAAACTTGTATAAGTATAAGAATCAATGCATTTTGGGAGGCGGCAACCAACGCCACGCTTTTGCTCTACCGCATCGAAAAAATAAAAATATTAAATATTTAATTTCCTTGAGTGGAGATCGAACCCACAATCCATCGCGCTTACAGTCACACGCTTCTGCCTCTGTGCCACGACTGGCTTCACATATCTTATTTATATGCTTAATTAGTTTGAAATAAAATATAATTTTGATTTATGTCACACATATCAATCTTCAGAATCGAGTTCACCAGTTTAACATGACATCATGACAGGGTTTTACAAACCGGCGTGCACACATATTACGTAAACTGCCAAAAAATTATGAAAATCAAAAGTTGATTATTCCGCTCTCGTCACAAACAAGAGCATGTCGCTCTAATAATTGCTCTCGAAACGAGTAGAGTTATATAAGGCAAAGTTGTATTAAAGTTTATAAGTAATAAATGTACCTTATATATGTACTCGTAAAACGTCGTAAAATTTTTAAAAAATACGGTGACATTTAATAATGAGTAAAAGTGTAGATTC